>JAECXF010000002.1:9717500-9942500 GCA_018151655.1 Drosophila bocqueti
GGCTGCCAATTGGCGACAGCCTCGAATTAAAATTACAGCCGCAAACTTCGGTGCAGGTATCCGATAGATACCCCAGCAGATAGGTAGATATATAGATAGATGGTTAGATGGATGGCTAGATAAATAAAGGTTCAATTTTCCGTCATAAAAATCATTAGAAACGTGATTGAAATCTGTGAGAACAGTGCTGGCAGCGCCAGGCGACATATCACACCACGAATATGTCGAAAACGTCTGCGCATGCGCATGTCGAGTTGGGGTTTGTACACTGGCAAAAAAAATTACCGCACTTTACTAGAAGATTATATTTAATGAAAATCTAAAGAAAGTGAGGGAATTAAATGTGAATAGGGAATATATGTATATTTATTTTTAAGGAATCAAGAAAATTCTTCCTTGGCCTGGTCATAGATTTCTTATCCTTAAACCCCCGACTTTTCCCTCCCACCTCACTTCTCTTTCAGTGTACTGTGCCACAGGTCGTATCTCACGGATACCTTCGACTTGGCAATGTTTGTGGCTGTTTGTCCCTGACACTTGAGCAATAATAATTGTCAAAGCTCTGACTCGCGTTGACTTATCGCGCTCCTGGAGGTGCCCCTTCATCCGCTGAACTCGATGCGTTTGTCAGAAGCCGCCGCTGGCGCCGTCGGCCCGTGGTTAGTCTTCAATACCAATTAGTGGCAGGAATACACATGGGTTAATTTAAATTGTTGCCAGTAGCATAAGCACCCACTCATAAAGTCAATTTGTTGGTTAACCATTAAAGGTGATTGCCACGAAGGAACTCGCTTTCTCAGGGAGGCATTAAAATTATTTATGGGTTTCTAAATACGGCCAAGAATTGTAAATTAATAGATGGAAAAGAGGTGGGTAAAAGTAATGTACGGAATGCGGATTTCGATTACCTTTCTAAATATAATTTTGTATTTAAACTTAAATAAATTTCTTTCTCTTAGACTTCTCTCTCCTTTCCCCCTTTTATTTAAGATACTTCCACAGCTATCATAAAAATATTAACAGCAATTGCAGCATATGTACATAACTTTCCCTAGTTAATGGGCCTCGAAATTCGGTTATACGGAATGCATAAAATTTACGATATTTACCTTGTGCTTAGGAGGCAATTGCAGAACGAATTTAATAATGTAAACACACTGCAGCATAGAAGCGAGTGCCAGTGAAGGACCCGAGTATGAGCCAGTTCCAGTATCCACAAGATAGATGGCGGAGTGCTGATGCTGCAGATGCATCTGCAGCTCAGACTCGAATATTGTAAAAAATTATTGTTTACAAATAAAAAGAGGAGGAAAATAACGAAAACGAAAGCCCAACGAGCCAAAGAAGACACATAAAAAAGGCCAAGGGAACGTGTGCTGTCAGATGGAATAGAATCCGAAACTGAAGTCGTAGATGCAGGGCCACAATTTGTTTTCATCCATCGAGAACTGGCGTTCGAAGGGGGGCTCCTAAAGGGGTGGCGGGAAGGGCTGGCTGCCAGGTGATGTGGCGCAAATGAATTGTATTGGCAGCTGGCAGACGGCGCGACGTCCTCGGCAGTAGTTGCAGTTGTAAAAGGTTGGAAAAAAAAATACAATAAAATTGAAACACACACAAATAAATGCATTGATTATAAATTGATGCGAATGCATGGCGAAAATCGTCGCTAATTAATTGAGCTTTTCATAAAACCCCATCCGACAGATTGTCGTACTCGTATCTGTACTCGTATGCGCATTTGTATCTGACACTCCCGAGATACTCGCTGGGTTTTCCCCCCGAATTTCCACCGCCGCTCTGGAGCTTGTATCTGAAGCGAGCCAATGTCTCACTCGGCCAGTCGCGATGCTCGATGCTTGATTACTAATTGCAGGCACTGCAGCCTTTTTTTTATTATTGCAACGAGGGTGGATTGAAGGGTTATGTCTTGGAAAAATAATATTATATGACAAGCTTAAAGACTTAAAATACTTGTTGCCTGAAAATGAGTGAGTTTGGTAGAAATGTTCAGGAGTTCCTAGTTCGGCCTGCAGACGCTTCACTCCAACCTCGGAAAATCACCTCCCCTTCGCCGTTTCCCACCCATGTTTCCCACCTCACCTTCGCCAGTCTCTGTTGATTGCTGCGACGCAAGCTGGACCTCCGGCACTCGGTATTCGGAACTCGGAGCCAGTTTCCACTTGCCATCTCCGGCGGGATTGGTACCGGGGACTGTGAGTTGGACTGGGCTGGCAAGCCAAGGCGAGGCAAGCCGTGGCAAGGTAACAGGAAAATCCAATGTAACAACAAGTAGATTTACAATTTGTGATACTTCCCGTACTTCAACAACTAAATAAATATTCATCTATCGATGTGGATTGCTCTCGTCTCTTCCTCTCGCCTTTCGAGGAGCGAAAAAATCATGTCAGGCGTCAATTTGAAAATGTTTAAGTGATTTGTTTACACGCGGCAGCGTCTATTAACGAATTTATGGTAAACAAAGGGAAGTCGTTTGTTCTGCCACCCGAAATACCACCCCCCAGAAAAATATCCAAAGAGCTCCACCCAACAACTCTGTTTCCCGATTTTCTCCAACTCAGAGAGAGAGAGAGAGAGGGATACAATACACTTCATAAAATATTAATCTGCTGATTTATGAGTCTATTTTCCTTTTTTATTGAACAGAGCTGGTAGCCAGGGCACAAGAGGGGTGATGGGGCTGGTACTCGCACGTAGTTTCTCATCTGCAAGGGGCCTTTGTTTATGCTGTCGATCGGAACCGAGTGTCGATGCATCCCAAACAAGAGTAAACAAGGTGATACATGGATCTGGGATACTTTTTACTATATACTAGTAACATTTCAGTGAAAGAGGGACAGGGAATATGCTAGGAAAAGGCTTTACAAACATAAAATCATTTGCTTTATTTGGTTTATTATCATGAACATATTTTTTATAGCAATGAATGATGAATTTTGGAGTTAATATTTGTATGAAGTAGTTATGCCAAAAGACATTTAATTATTACAAAATCCAGCAGAACCAATAGAACAATTAGTAAAACTCTTTCCTTCATCGTCTTTCACTCCCCTGAGTTTATAATAATCATGTTCAATAACCTCAGGAATATGGAAAGTCTAGCATTCCTGCCCTAAACAAGCACCACCTCCCAGTTTTGATGGGTGTCCTGCTGTGATTTGCGATATATCTTCATTAGATTCAACCTGGTGATCATCCGGCTGCTGCCGATCAAACGCTGGCCGATGTCTAAATTTACTCAAGTTCACTTTGAACTTTTCAAGAGGAATCCGTGCGATTTATGGGGGCCTCCCAGCAGCTGGCCATCTTTAATCTCCGCCGATTTGACGGAAGACCGCCCGCCGGGGCTCGATAGCTGGATGAAATATGAAATGATGACACGGTGCATATCGGATCGTGTCAGAGTGTTGAACTCTGGGAATACTAGAAAATCTTCATATGCAAATAGTCGCACATAAATTCAGGCATTTAACAGAGGACGGGCGTGAATAATATGGCCAGGGAATAATTCATCTGCCAAATTGCCAACGAATTACAAATTAATTTGGAGGCTCAAGGCGGCAACCATGAAATTGAGCATCAGGCAAAATTGAATATTCAAAAATCGCCTGAACAAAATAATAAATATCGCGGAACTAATTGAACCAGCGCCTGGAACTGAGTCAATATTTGCATAAATTAGCAACGCTCCGTGGGCCTCACGTGCACGGCCAGACAATAAGTTCCTTGGCCATCCCCTTTCCGCGGGGATGCATCCCTTATGGAAGCCCGGAACTTGTTTGTTGGTTTAAGCCCTGGGTGTCCTTGTATCCCTTTTTCGATGGGTGTAATTCTGCGGCAGCGTGACCAATTAATTTGATTGTAAAATGTGAAATTCGTATTAAAATCAAATACAACAAAAATGACAACGCGTATGACGGGAATATTAAAAAGGATGCTGAAGGCTGTGAGCCACCACCGATGGAAGGAAGGCAATAAGGAGGAAGCAGGAGCCACCCTGAGGATGCTGGTGCTGACTTTAAAGTCACGCACGGAGTTTGCGCGATTTTTATGATAATTTCTCACAGCGATTGGGTCTCGTCGTCGGCCATCGCTGTGGCTCCCATCCGCTATCCACACCATTCTCCTTTTCATTTCCATTTTCATTTGAGTTTTCACTACCGCTTTTTTTGTGTGCCTTCCCGAACCCAAGGCAGTCAGGCAGATAATGCCGCCGGGGTTAAGGATATTTTCCGCTTGACTTTCGCTTCTTTTTCTTTCATTTTTTTAATAACAATGCGAAATGCGCAGGTTCGTCATTCGATCGAATCGCTGAGATGTGAAAAAGGTTTGACCCGACAGGGATTTCTTCTTGTTTTTTTCTTGTTCCTGGTTGTCTGCGTTTTATGTCGCGTCATCGTCGTTATTGGCGGAAAAGTTTTCAGTTGAATTAACTATTTGCATATTTCGTGAAATTAACGATTGGAAGAATTAGCATAACTTCGGGTTCAACCAGGACGCACTCTGGGGGAGTGAGGATAATTTAAAGCGTTGCTACTTTAGTGGCCGTAAAAACAGGATGAAAGGCAAAGGGGTGACAGCTAAGGAAACGGTTCGTCTTTTGATTTAAAAAGTGGAGATTTAAGTGGGTAAATCTCATATATAATAAGTTTTTAATTGGAAAGAGGTTTATATATAATTTAAATCTGGATTTTCTTCTTCTAAAGCTTTTACTTAAGCCAATTTATAATGAAAAACCCGTCCAGTAACCGAATTACATCGACTTCTAGCCATAAAGTTCACAAACCAATGTCATGTACCATCAACATAAATGGACAAACTATCGTGCTGAATTCCAGTTATTGACACAAAACGAGCTCTGGAGTCGTTACCCATTTGCTACGTCAACAGTTCTGCACTGCAGGTCCTGCCACATCCTTGGAGCTCACAACGAAACAAAGCCCGAGCACGGACGTGTGCATTATCCTGGCACGGGAAGTTATGAGCTCTGAATAAAATTCACTTTATATGCAGACCAATAATATTTCCATTTGGCGAATTGCCCCGACCAACCCCGGCCACTGTGGTCCTGTGTAGCTGGGATGTCCTGGCTAGAAGTGGCGCAGCGGTAGTAAAGAACACAGCGGTTTGATTGTGATATCTCCCTAAGGACAGGGCTCCTTGGCCGAGCGAATTTTCCTGGCATATGACTTTATGAATGTGAGACGGCGAAACAAAGACATTTGGTGTGAAGAAATCCGTTTTGGCACTTTCCCGGAAAATTGCCCGAGAATTGTTATGTGCACTCCGTGACGTGACTTCCGACCTGCAAAATAGCCCGGGGACTGGCTTTAAGTTGGCCACGAGTCTACTTTAAGGCCGGTCAACCCCTTTTTCTCCTCTTTTTTTGGTTATTTTTCCATCGAACCCTTCGCCGTGGACCTGCAATTATGCCTCGGCATGGTCATTAAATCATTCATTCCGGGCCATTTAATAATTTTCGCAACAAAGCTCGCTTGCTCTCGATATGAATGGCGTTTCGGAAATGATAGAAGGGCGTGCGTTTCAGCGTTTCCCCGGGCATAATAATTCATTAGTCCTTCGAGGAGATGGCACGAAACCTGGACCTACGGCGAAACAATAACCTAAATGGAGAACTCTCTCTCCCACCATGTCCTGCAATCGGCGGCCACAAAGGACCGAATCAGAGGGTGCCCAAAGCGGGCAGAAGGTCAAAAATGATAAACGGATATGGGCAAAGGATATTATTTCGCTTCCTCTTCCGACTGCCGTTGAATAATTGCAAGTCGCAGGCAAGGCCCAAGTTTCAAGCACAACAATTGCAGGATCCTGCAAAGAGTTTAAGCTGTCAATATTTTGACTTTTCCTGCCTGCCCAGCCTGCCCTGAACGCCTTTTGTGAAGTGGGCGTATAATTAATGAATCGACTGTGGGGTCCGGGTTCTGTCAATGGCAAAATATTGTGAATTGTGAATGCGAATTGCGAACTTTTTGTGGGGGGTTCCTTTCCCGGCAGAAAGGGTTCGCCTCTATTGCTTTATTTATGGCGAAATAAATTGAAATGTCAACCCGACTGGGCGGAGGAATATCATATTCGACCTCAAACTATGCGGACATTGTGTCAGCCGGCCATTTCATACTCCATATGGGTCGAGTCGAGCATTTCCATTATGTTTATTGCGGGTCCGAGTAGTATTGCTGAAAGTCCTCGCTCCTTCGCTCGGTCAAAGGAGTTCAATTACACTTTTGAAGAGGCCGCCATAAAGGATACGGCTTTGTCCCACCGCCTCAAGTGTACTGGATATCTGGGTGGGAGCCATGACTATAACTATAACCCAGCTTGGACCCTTTAACGATGTGCCAAAGGGTCACTGGGTTGGCCATTTTCCACGAACCAATTCATTAGCGAAATTTGCGATAGACGATACAGTAGCTTTTTCTTCTAAGATAAAAATATATTTTCTAGAAGAAATATGTCTAGAAATATGTTTAATCTTATTGTAAGCGTTCTATTATCTAAGAGAATTTTTTTAGTTTTAAGTACTTTTAATATACATAACTGGCAAATCTGTTCAATTTAACTCTTTAAATATGGAAAACTGAGCACTTTTCTGTGGGGTTTTCCCGTCCTAATTGCTATGCACAATGCTTGGCCATATCTATCGCACAATATATCAAATTGTTATGATTTCTGGCCCAGCCCCAGTTCGAGTCTTGAGTTAAGGCGCGGTGCCTCGAATTTGGTAGTTGGAGCCATGAATTTATGATGTTAATGCGTGATTATTATGACCCTCTCTGGGCAGTGGGTGGAGCAGACCGACGTGAGGCGAAAGCCCAATGATTCCCCCCTCGAACGATATGAAATATGAAATTTTGATTTTATGGCTTCTTATGTGTCGTGTTATGAGTACGCGAAAACACGACACTGGCTACCTGTGCGGGGCATGTAATGAGCGTGTAATTTATGAAGACATGAGGCATAATTTAATGGCAATGGAAACATAGATTTTCAATCCATGTTAATATGTCTTTTTGTGTCTACATTGTGGACTCCAAACGTGAGGCAATTACCACTTTTCACTTTATTCAATTGTATATTTTAAGTGACTGTAATGACAATTTCTTTATTCAGACTGAATAAATTATTATTTCGTTTACAACAGTCATTAAAAATGAGTGAAAACAGTTTTTCACACCTTGAATTATTATATACGAAACTAACTTTTAGGTGATATATATTAAACCTCTCTTGAACCATGTATTTTCCTGTGATAAATTGGGCCAGGAAAATTATTTGTAGAGCCCTATTACCCATTATTATTAACCCCTGAATATAGTCACATTTCCCCCAGAATCGCCCTGTGTGTCTGACTTATAGATCCCACTCTAACGATAGCAGTTTTGCATTCATTTCGAGCTAATTCATTTTCAATTCTGATTCCACAATGCCAAGCGTACGTGCTGCAGAATGCGGCAAAGCTGTGGCAAGGGCATCCCCGCTTGCAGTGGCAGCTACAACAAAATAGAAAAAAAGATAGAAAAATAAAATCAAAAGAGAGAGTTTCGCACAGTCCGCGAATTATGAGGAATTGTGTCTAGGCTAGGCACTCGGCCAAAATGCAAATCCAGTGGAGCCGCGTCCGCAGGGCTCATAAATATGCATTTCAGATGCGGCTACCTGGCTCCATTGTGCCGCTCGGCCACATATTAGTGGCAAATATTGCTGGTCGCCGTCGAGGCCGCGTTGTGAAAATGAAATTTTCCTTTATGCGTCCCGCCGCACAACGCTTAATCAGAGGCATCCCGCCACACAGAGGGCACAATAATCTGCAACACTTGTCGGTCAGCCTGCCGCGAGCTGTATTATAATGCAAAACAGATGACAATTATTGCGGCTAGCCTTTGTGGGATATATGGGGGTGTACATGTAGTTATGGGTTTTATCAGATCGGGAGTTATGGAATGCACATCATTGGGGGGAGGAGGAGAACTACAAACAATGGGTGTTGTTTAAAGCCGTCTCCTGAAAAGCGTCAGTTTGAATCTATTGGACCAATCCGTATTAAAATGTTGAACATAACTTCTTCTAGTTCAGGTTTTTTTTTTGAAATGTTTACCAAAGTATCTTATTTTATTGGATTTTAAAATCGGGTTTTTACCGTTCACTATGATACAAAAAATCCGAATAAAACAGTTTTGGATTAAAAATCAGAACAAATATACTTATACACAAAGAAATTAAACGGGACATATATTCTTAAACTAATGTAATATATTTTGTAGGTATTAGATGATTCTGTAGACAATCAAAAATTACACTACCGCAAATTAACTTTTTTTGATGGAGACTCGGAAGATTCTTTATAACTTCTAAACCTGTACATGATTTTCAACAAAATATACAAAGAAAATTATCAAATGTTGTGTCATTTAATTGAATTGATATTTAATTTATTTAAGTAATTTATCTTAATCATATTATTTATTTTTTATATATTTTTATTATATATCTAATTTCTATAAAACCTTTTCAACCACCATTAAAATCATGTAGTAATTCTCTAAATTTCGTCCTGCTTAGCTGCCATTCCCAAAGTTTCGTCCCCCATTCAGGTATCCTTCAAACAGCAATCAGTCTTGCCTGATACTTGGATACCAAAAAAAAAAAAACTTTTTGAATTGTGCAGTGTCGCCCTATCTCCTATCTGCCGGGCAGGCTTAGTTAGTTGCTGCAATGAGCAAATAAATCCACCGCATACAAAAATTTATAACGCCAACTTTTCTCATTAAATTTTATAAAAGGCGGCATATTTTAAACTTTTTCGACAATAACGGCATTATCTCACCTGGCCAGAAGCGGGTGAGCGGAGAGGCCCCCGAAGGCATTGCAGTAGTTGGGTGAGGGCACTCAGGCGGCAACGAAACTTAATTTCTATTCATTTGCTAAAATTCATTCAACGAGCGTCAAAGGAGGGGGAAGCTTGGGGGAGAAATGGGAGCTACTGCGGTACATACAGGGAGAGAAAATAAGGGTCAAAATGAGCTTAAAGGGGAAGAAATTAAAAAATGTCTAAATGAGATTTAGAAAGTTTTAAAAGTCTTCCCTAAAAAGCAAATTTTATTTAAAAATACTTGTTGTATGGATTTCTTTGTACTTTGTATTTATTTCAGTGTAAAATCAAGCATGTGAGTGTGTGTAATGTGTGTGTGTGTGTAGTGGCTGGGGGGACTTGGGCGTGAGCGGGATTGGTAAGCAGTCATATTGGCAGCGGAAATGGAAGCGAAACTTTTGTCTTCACACTCGTGGATATAATGCCACGACAGAATGGTTGAAATTAAGAAAACTAAAGGTAAGCAGATTAAAGAAGCTCGAACAAAGGGGCGATGGAGGGGGCACTCGGGGGGGTTGACGGGCAAAAAATAGTTTTCCAATTAAACTTTATCCTTTTGCTTTAATTTACCGGTTTCATGCCTTGTCGCCTCTTTCGACCGCAGAGTTGAGCGAGAGAAAAGAGCGAAATCCCATTTTAAAGTTTTCCATTTTCCGATGTCTCTGCTTCCCCCATTCGAAAAAACAAAGATTTCTTATTTGACTGCTTGTGAATCTGCAAAGTTTTTCAAGATTTTAATGTGAGGCCCAAAAAGTGGTAAGGGATAAGCAGGCTCTTTCCTCATAAGAAACCAAAACAGGAACCAAAAAAGACTGAAAACAAAAAAACATACAGAAACCTGAAAAGAAGATCGAAATGAAAGAAAAGAAGCCCAAAAATGTGAGCATTTTTCTCCCAGAATTGTTTCATGTATTCCCAATATTAATTTGGTCAATTTATATTTTATTTGGAATTTTTAAATTGGTAACGTTTTTCGTTCACATATCGCGCTGACCCATCAGGGCCCGAAGGATCATTCCAGCGGATATCTTTGGGTCCACTTCTTCTCCTGTGTGTGTGTATGTGTGTGCGCGTTAAGTGGCTTAAATGAATCCGGGATCCTATAACCAGATTGTCATAAAAGGGGCGTGCCGGGGGCTCAGCAGCTCCCACACACATATTGAAAAATATGGTTCCTTTAAGGGGACTCTATATTATTTTGGGTTTCCTTGAAACCTCTGCAGGGATACATATTTGACTTTGTTATATTTTACTCCTAATTTATGCATACACTTTAAAAATCGGTTAAGTTTTCTATCATTTTTAATATGTTTTTAAATAACAAATACTATTTTTAAGGATTATTACAATCTCTTAAAAATATACTATTTCTTTGACTCTTCCCTGATTAATTTCATGAATAATAAGATTCCCTGACAAATTCTTTTTGATTGATTTAAAATTCCCAAAGTTTTTAAATACTTTTTTTTTACAGTGTCTTCATTGTTATGGTTATGATATTGTTGCCGCCTTTGCCACTGCTTCTGCCGCTGGGCATCCGCATATGAATCCATCCATCCAAAACAGCAGCCGCCGGGCAGCGTTTATCCTCGCAGAAGGGCAGCGGTCGTGGTCCCGGGCCCGGCCTCATCTCGTCTCATCTGTGCTGTGCCCAGTAGCATGCCAGATAAATCAATGTGTCAACACCTCTTTTTGTGCTGTCAGTTTTTTATGGTTTTCGATGATATTTCGCCTATTGTCAGGCCGGCGACGCACGCGGTTGTGGCCAGTTTGCCTGCTGTCCAGCGGGCCCATTTGGTTAAATCGCCTTGGAGTTGGAGAGGGAGCAGGAGCTGGAGCGAAAGCAGCAGCAGCAGTCCGACTCCAAGTCAGAGTCAGTAGCTGCTGACATGGCCATCGCTCAGCGCTTTTTGTCTGGCCTTTAGCACAAGAATTATGGGTGTGTCCCCTTCCAGCTGAACCCTTTTGGCCGGCCAATGATGGAAACATTTCCAGCGATGTGCGGCATCCACTGGCACTCGTACTTGCCACTGCCACTGAAACTGAAGCTGCAACTGGATCAATTTCAGCGGCGGTGAATCGTCTTCCTTCAACCTGTCCCTCCTTTCCACCAGCCTCAGCCTTGCGAAATTTGAATTGTCTGCTGTTTAGCCAAGATTTATGGCAGTCTCGTTAAATTTTAATATAAAATAAAAGTTTTTAGAAATCATGCGAACGTCGAAGAGGACGACTTTGAGTCTGCAGCTCCTCTTGCGGGCTGGATTGGCATGCAAAGCGAATTAGCTGACCATAAATCTAAGGCAGACCCCAGTGGAGTTAAAATTTCTGCAATTATTACAAATTTACAAGTGGGAAGCAGCTGGTGGTCGTAAAATCTTAACTCATCTGTGGGATATACGTCTCAGCGGTAGCTTCCAACTCCTTTGGCTTCGTTCTTAGAGATCCTAAAACAACTGCGGGTCTTAAAAGATGTAGATCTCGCTTTTAGCAGCCTAAGTTAGGATCTTTAATAGCTATCAAAGGAGTAAAAGAGGTTATTTACTGATGAATTTATTTAAATGTGTCAATCAAATTAGTAAAGGTCTTAAAGAATGATACCTAGGGACATTTGGATCTATATATATCCTTGTAAACAAGTCATAATTGGGCCTAATACTTCTTCATATAATTCTAATTTGATTTATGTATTCAATTTAACTTTTATATCGTACCGTATTCTTTATTTTCCAAAGCTTAAAATTACTTTAATTACAATTTCAGTTAAGAAAATCTGTTATTAGCCTTTCGTACCCCTCCAAACCCTCAACAAGATCATCTTTTTGGCGTTGTCCTTTGATCCATTGATCGATTACCTGCTACTCCCAACCACATCGATTACACAGCTTCACCTCACCTTTTTCCAACCCTTCGAGAGGTACCTCTTGCCAATTGCCTGACAAATAAAAAATAATTAGGCATTTAGCACGAAAACCGGAGAAAAAGTCCAACGCTAACGACGACCGACCGGCCGAGGAATCTCGAAAAAGTTCAAATAACTCGAGAATTGTAACAAATCATTGCTCCACAGGCCGCTGATCGCTGTTCTTATGGCTGTTCCATAGCGTTTATGAAACATAATTTGATCGGAGCAAATGCCTCGGTGTCGCAGTGACGTTGACACCGAGCCGACAAGATGTCCAGATAGCAGAGTCCAGAGTTCTCCGGTGGGGGGAACGGATCTCGATCTCCCGGCAACGGATGGCTTTGAAAGACCGCCCCGAAAAACTGCGGAATCAAAACTCCAAGCTGGCTTTCTTCTGGCCGCCCCGAAAAAGTCTTCCAGCGCGTTTAGCACTCATTTGGAGAGAATATGGGCCACAGTGGGGATTTCTTGGCTTGAAATTGGTCTTATGGGGAAGGCTTGTGGTATAAAAATAATAAATGAGATATAAACCTTTTTAATTTTTAACAAAAAAGTGGATTTATTTGTCAGCTTTGTATATATTTTTATTGTTTGATATATAAGAATATATCATCTATTTTTTTCCTGAATGAGGCCTGCAGATGGTCGTTTTTGCAGAAGTTTCCCTGTACTTGGTGTAGCTGATTCTGAGGGTGCTGCTGCTGGAGTTGCTACTGCTGGTGGAGTTGCTGCCTTGTCGGCTCGTGTTGACGACGTCGACGACACATAAATTGCGATTAAAATGATTAATGCTCAACGCACGGCGCAATGTTAATTGCCACCGCTCCAAACTCCGCTCAAAGACCCGCTCCCGCTCGCAGCTCCCCAGCCAGCTCCACTCTGCGGCTATATGGCTATATGGTTGCTATTTGCATAAATTTGTTTTGACGCTTGTAATGAGCTGTTTGTGGCATTTTCACTGGCCCCTATCGGAAGCGTTTTATCGGCCTCAGCCGCGAGAGAGACCGCGGCCGAGACAATAATTTCCATGTTCGTTTTTTAATGCTTTTCTCGGCATCTTCTCGCATCGAAGTTTTTCCTACCTCGGCATACATATTTGGAATTATTATAAAGCATCTTCAGGCTAATCGGCGGCTGGCCATCGCTTTCGAACGGAAGTTGACGGTTTTTGGGCAAAACAATTTTGGGATGAGATCCATTCGGATCCACTCCCTGGCTGAATGAAATTCATAAGCGCCAAGTGCTACTTATACGAAAACTGGTGGGTCTTTAGCGATTGCACGATCCGATAGAGAAGCTATGTTTATTTTATTTTTTTTTTTTTTTTTTTGGGTAGAAGCTGTTCGGCGAATTGGGTTGCAAAAAGTTTTGCGAAAGTATTAAGAAAATAAATGGCTAAATTAATATATGATAATGAGAAGAAACTCTTTATTCAAAGATGTTCGAAGTATTTGTTTGGGATTTCTCTCTTCAAGTAAAAAGTCGAAGCGTAAGGAGAATTTTGCTAAATATTTTAAAAATAGTACACATAATGTTAGTAGAATTAAAAAAGTAAGTATATTGATATTTTGAATAATATGCAAAACTATGGGACAGTTTCTGACCCTAGAATCCTGTTCTGAGTATTAAGAGGGAAATTTATTAATAGAAAATCAAGAAACTGTGTAAAGCATTAATTAAAAAACCTATATTACCTATATCTTTTGTACCTCTAAAACCGCAACTTCCATCCTCAAGTGGGCGTGAGTTTGAGGCTTTCAAATGTTATGATGGGTATGGAAATTTATATTGGAACGATCCACAATTTGTCAACGAGGCTTGGGGCATTTAGGCATTCAGTCGGAACACGATTGAGGCCTGTTCCCAAAGCGATCGCTGATCGCTTCATTGATATGTAAATCGCATGTGCCCATATTGTTTATTGCCTCAGATGCCATGGCAAAAGTTGTTCAATATCTCTTTCTATATGGCCGCCTGCTATAAACATCTATCTATTTGGTATCTATCGGGGATTTGGGTGTGTTCCGGTCGAGGGTCGAGTGGAAAACCATTCTCGTTGCTCACCCATTGGGTTTAGTTAGTAAAGAACAATTGCAACAATGTAAACCAATCAACTAGCTGGCTATTGGGAATTTTTATATTTAATTTAGTATTTCCGTTATTAAAATCAAAATAAAACAATTTAAAGCTCACCTGCACAATAATTTACGGGCTGCACCTCTAAAATAGCTGCTGCCTGTCTGCCAGCCATTGTCATGGATGTTGTTGCTGCTTACACAAGCAACACATTCGAAATTTATAATCACAATAACAGCAAAATGAACAATAATATTTGTTAACGCTCGAATAGAGACGCGCCCAATAATTTTATTGAATCCCCAATCCAATTTGAAAAACAAAACACCATTGAAAACAAAAGTGGCAGCGCACAGATACAAAGAGAGAAAGATACACTTGCGGCACACAGTAGCAGAATGCCAAGAGTTTCGGCTCGGATTCAACTCGATTCGTTTCGTTTCGATTCGCGTGAATTTCGATTTTCATAAAATTAATGAATATTTAAATTGTGTGTTCCATGCAAAATGCCGCCGGAAACGCGCTTTGCTGGAGCCACCTGTAGTTGTATCTCGGCCGTTGTATCTGTATCTGTTTATCATCGGACTGACTGGGCCGGATGCTCACCCACACCCGCAGACCCACCGAGATATCTTTGGGTTCGATTCTGTAGATACTTTTGCATATATGTATCTGTAGATACTTCGATTGGGAGACAACTGCGAGTCGCATTCTGATTTGGCGCCCAGCAAAGATCTATTTGTATTCGCCATGCTTTTTGGTCGATTTTAAATTATTCGCCATCTCGCTCATGCTGCACAGCAAAGAAAAAAGATTAAATTGATTCTTCTGTGTATCTTGAACTGAGGGAAAATTTAAATATACTATGATTTTGGGCTTCCAAAATCAGACAGACAAGCATAGAAAATTATTTTATTAGATATAATTAAAAACCCAAAAAAGCTAATTAAAGCGGTGTTTTAAAATTAATTAATTAATTAAAATAAATTAATTTATAAAATAATACAAAAATACTTATTGATTTGAGCTATTTTTTACTCAAAAAACTGCTTTTAAATGTATTCAGTAGTTCCGAGTTCCGAGTATTACCTATTCTTCCCCTATTTTTCGTGTGTAATAACCACAATCTCTTTTTTATTTCATTTTTTTCCATTTGGGAGGTTCAGACATTGATTTGTACAAATTTGTTTGGCCGCCGCCCCGTTGGATATGCCCATGAATGAGCTTCGATCACAATAAACAAACAGTTTCACAGTTAATAATTTGATCTTGTACAGATACGCACAGATACGCACTCGGTAATAGCTCCTTGGCTACATTTCCATCCCCTCTCGCTGGCTGGCTGTCTGATCTAAAAACAGATTTTTTCATTCATTGCTCCTCGACCGGACATACAGCCAGCCGCCCACGCCCGTTCGAGAGTTGAGATCCGAGTCCAGATCGACGCTTTCCTCGATAGATTTTGCCATCGTCGACGATTTGTGACGCCAGTTTAGTGCAAAGCACTGTGATTTTTATATTTATAAAATATTCTAGGTAATATATATTATATATTTTAAATATTTACAGTATAATAGTTAAATTAATTTAATTTAACTTAAGTTCTTGAAGTATTTAACATGTCTTGAAGTATTTTTAAGGACTCTGCTCACCTACCTTTTATGATTAACGCTTACAAATACCTCTATTTATATTATTGATTAAAATTTAAAATGTATATCTTCTAAATTTCAAAATGTTAACAGGAACTTCCAACCACTGTGCCCAGGTGTAGGGGTAAAAAATATCCATTGGGTGGCTCTGCTGATTTAG
This sequence comes from Drosophila bocqueti, assembly GCA_018151655.1. NCBI lineage: Eukaryota > Metazoa > Arthropoda > Insecta > Diptera > Drosophilidae > Drosophila > Drosophila bocqueti. Next base: position 9,733,199 of record JAECXF010000002.1, read on the forward strand.
TTGGGGACGGGTCTTGGGCCAAGGGGTTTGCCATGGCATAGATCACTTATTTGTCAGTCGCCTGGCCGATTTGTTTTTGTTTATTTACGACCGATCTCTTTATGAATGAATGAATAATTGCCTTTGCTAGTTGTTTCGATTTGATGGATTAATGCCTCGTCCGTCTGTGTTCGATACCCAAAAAATGTGGCCCCCATTTGAAGAGATGAGTTATGCAAACTTAGGATTCCCCGGCCAGATGGGCTTGCAACACAAGACCGGCGGGATCGGTAGCCCAGGTGAATGCCTGGGGTGATTACGGAAAATTTGTTAAATTCTGTTTACTCACACCGCCTTCCAGATGCCTTGTTGACTATAATGAATGTGGGCTCGCGCCCCTCTATTGATCATTTGTTTGTCCAAACAGTTTTCCGCGATGACAGCGCAGTTATTTCCACCTTTGATGTTGCTGAATGGACTCCTGCTCATATCGGAGCAATATTAATTGCCATTATCTGATGATGAAAATGGCTTAGCTTCTGGCTAGTATGCGATCTCACTGTTCCTTTGAACTGCGCCCAATCAAATGGCCAAGGTTTAACTGCAAATAGTTTGTGTTTATTTTGTATATTTTTCTTTCTGACCGATGAAAGGTAAAAACAAGGGGTTTTACATAAATATCTGATTGGGGGAAATCTAAAAAAATAAGATGAATTTAATTGGTAAATTCATAACTGAATTAAAATAAAATTCGTAAGTAAATTTATTTCGGAATTAAAAGGAAAATAATATCAAGAAAGAATACTTGATAATATTGCTCGTCTCCTTCGACAATTTCTAAAATAATTCATCCGTTTTGCCCATAATCTCACGCCAGGCCACCTGACGAACTCGTCGGCGACATTGAAATGAAAATTGCTGCGTAAATTTGTACAAGTTGGCAACATGTTGCCGGCGGCAACGATCGCTGGATGTAGTGACAATAATTGCAATGCAGTTGGCATGATTAAAGACCCGCGGCCCCGAGGTGGCCCAATGCGCTGGATGACCCAGCTTGACTTGGCTCTTCTCTTTTTTTTTTTGTTTGTGTTTTGCGGCAATAGAACCCAGGGAACCGAGTGCTGGATGGGCCGGAATTGCGGCTATTGTTCGGTGTCCGTGTCGCCAATGTCGCCGGAGTTGGCTTTAAGCATCGCCATAGCCAGCGCCTCTGCCTTCGCCTTCGCCTTCGATTGTCTTGTAGACGACGTTGTTCGAATGAAATTCACGGCTTGTATTTCGTTACGTTTCGTTTAGTTTCGTTTGCCACTGGCGACTTTTTGCTGCTGAACTCTGCAATTGCCGATGCAGCAGCTCGGTTGCACATAAAGAAAAACGGAAAATTAACTATGAGAGATACTAGACTCGTTTTTGTTAAATATTTTTAATCACCAAAGTTTAGTTTAAATTGGGTATTTATATTGTTTGAGCATTTTTTAGCATGCATGTTCCTTAAGAGTTTTATAAAATCTTTGCAAAATCAAAAAAAACACCCTTCTTTCTTTAACTTGTATTAATTATCATAGAGTAACTTTTTAATTTTTTAAATAAGACCCCACATTGTTGGCATTTTCTCTCCGTGTGGGCATTGTTCTTTGGATTCTCTGGGAAAGCCAGCCAAAGCAGCAGCAGCAATAGTCGCCTGCTAATGACAATCTCATAGACGTTTCCGCAGTTTGTCCAAGCTGTTTGTACTCTGTCCAAACGAACATGATTTGAAACACAATTTTTTTGGTTTATCCCAACTGCCGCCTGGGCTCGAGACGATGGCGTTGTAATAGGAGTAATAGGAGCCGGAGCCCGGAGCCGTAGCCTTTCGACTTTTCGGTGGCGCTTCGGGCAACACGCACCGCCGCCGACAATGACAATCGATTAGGGGAACGGCTCTGGCCATGTCCTGGCGAACTAGAGAACACTCCGCGGCTCCTGCTATTCCAACTGCAGCCGGAACATGCCCGGGATGTTAGGAATTTCTGCGAGTTGTGTTGCGCTGACAACAACTGCAGAGGCAACCTGTTGACCCGCAGCAACACCAGCAGCAGCAGCAGCAGCAGCAGGACTATTCCTGGCCAACTTCAAAGTATCCCGAATCCCGGGGATCAACTCGGTTGGCCCACAGTAGCCAAAGTAGCTGCATGCTCAACCTTGATTTGTGCCTATTTAAAAATGTATTTCTCTCAAATTTAAGCCAGGGCTGCTTGCTTCCAATATCGGTGTCTGTGCCCCATGCCCATTGCCACTTCATCATAGGCCAGGTTTGGTTGTGGCTGCTGTTAGTCGGAGGACAACAACTAGTGGGCAAAATATTCCAGTGGCAACTTGTGCCGCTGCTGCAGAGTCAGGACAACCTCCAGACAATGTTATTTGTTGTTGTCGCATTTGTTGCTGCTGCTGGGGCTGCTGTGTGGGGCACGTTGCTGTTGTTGCTGCTGCTGCTGCTGCTGTGCTGGTGCAGCCTTGGTTATCGCCTCTGTAAGTGGCAATCCGAAACAAGTGTCAGATACGCACGATAGCGAAAATGAGTTAAATCGAAAAGTGCAATAAATACGTAGGAAAAAGAAAATTCTAGAAAATTTGCAAGACATAAAATGAACAAAAATATCTATAATGTTATTTAGAATATGATTTCAAATCATTTACTTGGAGATAAGTAAATATGATATTTAAAATATATTTCTAACCATTCAACAACATAATACAAATTCCTCAACAATCGTATTATAAATATTTCTAATAATAATAATAATAAAAACCTTAGATTAAATATCTAAAAATCCCCCCAAACGTATAGATTCCAACCCACCAAATGAAATTATTTTATTCCTTCTAGTTTCAATCAAATACTTTATATATATAGTTATGTGATTTAGCCTCTCGTATCCTCCACACATACCAAGCGCCGATTAGAAGACCTGGCCGAAGGAGACATCAAACCATGTGAGAATCGCATGTACCTTAATCTGCGACTCCGATGGATGGATGCAACTGGATTGGATGGAGCGCTCATTACCCTTGGATGCCAGGCAACACGGAGTGCCCCTCCATCTGCTGCTCCCGCTTGAGAAATCTCCTCCATCTCATGTCCGCCTTGGCCAGTTTATGGCAGCCATACTCCAATACGACGACGACAACGACGCCGATGGCCGATGTAGAATTTCAACCATATTTAAATTATGGAAAACATAAGCGAGCATTTCTGAAGCGACGAACATGAACAAAATCAAAAATTCCAACAAGTTACAAAAATAACTTGCAGCAGTGCCCACTTAAAGCCCGCTTAAGGCGACCAGCAACTACAACTGCAGAATGCTCCGCCGGAGACAGAACAACAACAGCAACAATATCTCAAGGGGAGGTGGTGACGGGTGAGAGGTGAGGTGGGTGGTGGAGAGGTGAGGTGGGTGAGGGGTTCTGGCAGACAGAGACGCAGAAGAATTCGCATTCGCGCTCATTGCAACAAAAGACCGAACAGAAGACTCGAGCGGAGGCAGTACAACTCCCCTGAATCCTTATGCCAGGAGCGGACTCATTTAGGGCCTGACAAAGGACGGAAAAATAAGGGAATTTGTCACTAAACAATAATAAACTGTTCCCAATAAATCCCAATTTGCTAAAATATTTAAAAACTTAAACTGTGTAATTTAAAGCGCATTTTGAATTTAAGTTATTTAATTTAAAGTTTAATTATTTAGAGGACTAATAAAATGTGATTAGTCTTAAGAACTAAAGGTTATGACAAGGCCACAGGTTTAATAAACATAAAATTATATTATTGAAGATTTTATTACTTAAAAATAAAATTATTTACAGTTGCAATAGAATGGGGAAAGGGAAAGTTATCAAACAGATTTTGTTATTGTCACAAATTAAATTCAGATACAAATATTTTTATTAACACTATCCTGAATCTTAGGCCAGGAGAGGACTCATTCTGGGCCTGACAAATGAAAGGAAAATACAGGAATTTATCTTCAAACAATAACAAACTCTTATAATTAATGAGATAATAGAAAAATGAATTAAAAATTCGAATTTTCGTTTTGACCTGATAATTTTCCAGCTCATTCTAAATTTTAAAACATAAAATAAAATGAATAACAATTAATTACAGAAAAGGTAAGGTAAACAAAACAATTATTTTGTTAATAACACAATTCTTAGGTTGAAAAAATATTTTAATAATAAAGTATAAAGCATTTATCCCTCTTCCTAATCCGCTCCTGGTGGCGGTCTTAAGCCCGACTGAGCTTACACTCGCGGCAACAAATGAAGCTAACAACTTGGACGGCGTCTGGCAGTCGTCGATGTCGACTTGGTCGCCGTCTTCTGAGCCATCTTCGTCCTCCTCGCTCTGCTCTACGATCTCCATTCTCCAGCCTCCAGTCTCTGCGTTCTCTGCGGCGGCACTGCGCTTGCAGCCTCTTGGCCATCCCATCTCTGTGGCAGCAACAATTGCAGCGAGGAGCCTGCGGAGGCAACAGCAAACTGGCATGGCTGAGGAGCTTACAACGACAATTATAAAATGATGACAATAACAACAAACATGCGATGACGACGGTATAGGCCAGCTCAGTGAGCCTGCCTGCGCACGAAACTCTCACGATCCGGACGATTGGCATTGGGGGCCAGGATCGTTGGAGCAAGGAGCAAGGAGCGAGGAGGAAATGCCGGGAATTCGCCGAAACAGCCCACGAACTGATCGTCGTCGCTGTTTCGCCAGCGACAAATGTGTTTTCGATTGGCTGGTGGCCCTTTTTCCCAGTCCCCCGATCCTCCGATGCTCCTTTTGCCGTTGTAACTCTTAGCCCGAGCATTCAAGTCGGCGCCACAGGCGGCAATAATGTGCAGCAGCTTACAGCACTAGACCAGACCAGCCGAGATCGGAGTCAAAAATCGAAAATTAAAATTGTTATCCTTGCTACTCAGTGGTGGCAAAGGTATGCCAAGGGTCGTAATAGAATATATCTGTCTAAAATCATAATTTTAAATCTGATTTGTAGATATTAAAAGTTAGAGAAAAGTTTGTATTTTGACCTATATTTCAGTAACAAAAGGTGAGGGAAATATGATTGATATAGGAATAAATATGTAGTACCTACTTTTAATTCCCTGTCTTCTATTGTAAAAGGTATCCCTGGTTTTAGCCCCATAGCAGCCAGAACGTGTTCTAGGCGACGCCTAAACTGGATCCCCTGGAGCCTGGACTGCCACTTGTTGCGATTAATCGCTAGATCGACGCTTTAGTTAATTCCTGCCAACCGCAGTCAGCAGGCGCCGAGTGTGTGGGTGGCGCAATGGAAGAGGATGTGGCCCTGGCTCTGCCTGTGGACGCGGATGCCCATGGACTTGATCTCGTTTCTGTTAATTGCCACAACTTTTATGAGGCGCAATTGGTGCCAAGGTGGTGCAGGCGGTGGTGGCGCTTGCCCCATTTGCATATGTCGTCGATGCGATCGCTTGGTAGTTGTCCATTTTATAATTGGATAGTTTGTCACCGCTCTGGAGTGCCGAGTACTCGGTATCCAGGCATCGAAAAGGGGCAAGCCGTAGGCGGGCAAAGCATTTGCTTAAAGCTCAGTGGCCACTGGCTGCGTTTCGAGATGGTCAAGTTAATATGCATATTAGCCAAGAAGGCAAACAGGTTTTCAACAAAATAAAAAGAGGAAATTGAAAAAGATGCAAGGGGCTTATTCACAGGAGAAGGATCTTAAGTGTATTTATTATCGAAACCATAAATTTCAATTCGTACTCTAAAGGGAATTTTATTAATACAGATGAACAGTAGGGCGATAAATCAGGATCAGAGATCATTACCAACAAATAATAATTATTTATTTATTTTTAAAGATTTACCTCTCTAAGAAAGCGATGGAATATTAATATAATTTTTAATGATTACATTTTATAATTATTACTGCTTATTTGTATCATTTATAGGGAGGCAGGTAAAGTTATCAAACTTCAGCGAAAGATTCAAATTTTTCAGTCACCAAAAAAACTAGATTAGCAACTTAAGAAACATACATTTTAATATATATGTATATATATACTCTTTTGCAGACATTTTATTGCGCCTGAATATGTTTATCTGGCATCCTTGGTCCGAAATAAATCTCGCCTGGAATATATTTTTTGGTGTACGCGAGAGATAAGGATCCCCTCGGATGCGTCCTCTTCGCTGCGATTACTTTTTTGGAGACTCCAGCTGGAACTCTCATTCATGTTTAGTCTGCCCAGGGAGTGGACAATTAAAAGGCTGCCTTGGGCATTGAACTGTCACAATCGTTAAAAGAATGCTTATAACATAATATGCCGGCGATCGTTGTCGCGGATGCAGATGCATTTAGTAAATAAGCCAAGTCTGCAGGAGCAGCAGGTCCTCTGGCCAGGCCTCTGCCCACTTTGTTTTCGTATAATAATTTTCATTTTATTCTCAGCTCAGCCTCAGCTCAGCCTCAGCTCTCGGAGAAGGATGGGCCGCAGTCGGTGACTATCGCAACATACGGCAATGTCCAATGTTATGTTGTCACGATATCAAAGCATTTTAATTGGCCGATTTATAGATTTAATTACGTATTCATGCGAAACATCGAATCCGTGATTCGATAAAAACACACACCGCGGCCCCCAATCCGCGAAATGAACCCCGCCGACGAAGAGATAAAGATACACAGACACAGCAGGCGAAGGCGCAGGAGAGCCGCCGAGGAGGAGGTCCCAGCCCAAAATCAGAGCCCGATTCCTGTGCCGGCAACGCAGCAGATCTTTACGATTTTGAATCCGCCGAGGGTGAGGGAACGGGCCTGGGGGAATTCGAGTGGGAGGGGATGGGGTCCACGATCCCTTCCACTCATTTATAGTGAGTACCAAAGGAAATATATAAGGAAAATTCAAGAACACGAACAACGATAAGTCTTTTAATTAGGAATCTCTCTAATTTGTGTTAAGTGTTTTTAATGTTGTAAAATGAATATCCTTTATAAAAATACATATATTTAAACCCTGCACTTTCGATCGCAATTTATCGAATGTTTCACTCAAAAGAATTAGCTAAACAGCGGGCATCACCTTGAATGTCATTATTCAGAATTAATGAATAATTACATTGTAATTACAATTTAAAGACAACGGTTAATGAATTAATTCAAATAAATGCAATTTATGCTTGTAAATTGTATTCTTATGACATGTTCCGGGGTACAAGGTTTTTTTTTAAATTAGTGTCATCCTATAGTGCACGTGTAGGAGCTAAGCTGTTCTATACTACTTTTAAACTAATTAAAGCTTTAAAACACCATAACCATAAAGGAAAACATTGATTTCAGGACATTATCTCATTATAAAATTGGCCCCAATACGTATGTTCCCCAGATGCAATCTCCTGCCAAACCGAGCGCCACACGCCGCTGACTCGAAGTGCAGCAAAAACTGACCAAAAAGTGGCCGAAATGAAAAGATTGTGAATGTGAATGCGTGTGCTCTTACATATTCATTTGTGGCGAGGCATAAAAACCCTCATAACAAATTTGTATTCGTGGCATATGCGGGGAAAGCCCCAGCAGGCTTCTCCTCCTGCCCCCCAGTCCCGGACTCTGGCGGAGGCGTGTGCAGAGCCATTTATGAAACCATTTCGGGGGCACATTTCATGCGCCGTTTTAATATCTTTATTGGTCATCATCATCGTTCGCTGTCATTAAAAATGAGAATAATAAAATCATAAAGCCCCGACGAGGCGGACATCTACGGAACTTGGACCTGGCCAGGTCGCCGGAACGCCGCTCCACCGCTCCGCCAGATCGGACAATCGTCAATCGACAGCAATTTCTGTGTTGATGATGTTGTGCAAAAAGCGAAATTATTAAATTTTGTGCCTGCCTCGCATTTTTAATGCGTGTGCGCATTTTAATTTCCCCGCTCGGCCAGCTCACGTATCTGGCCCCAGCTGGGCCTTGTCACTGCTCCTCTACATGGGGAAAACTAATGGGTACTACAAATAATAAACAAATAATAAATATTTACTACAAATAATACCTCATTTATAAATAAATTTTAAAAACTGTTATTTAGTGTGTTAAATAAAGACTAAAACCTTCCAAGAAGCTTTTTAAAAAATTTTTTTGATTTAAAAATAATTTAATTCTTTTATTTGAATCGAACAACAATTTCTGCTTGTGTAGTTTCATTCCACTCCGCAGGAAAGTGTGGGTTCGTTCGACTTGGAATCGGACTTGAATCGAGGTCCGAGGTCTGGGCCACTTAATTAGAATGAGTCCACTCGCTGCGAAGAGTTGGCCATAATGTGGCCATAAATTATGCATAGCAAGTGCGGCGATTCCCGCACTTTCCTACCGAAATTTACAAAACGGCGGGACATAAAGCCACCGAAATTATTCAATATGACAGTCGGACATGACAGTTGATTTAAGAAATTTCATCATAAATGTCAAAAGCGAATTGCTCAGCTCGTAGATCTTATCCTCATTTTCCTTGGCGGCTCAAGTGGTTTTGCGGGTGGAGAAGTCCACACGATTTCGCGGTTTCTGGGACATCTGTCGACGGTAACTGCACATTTCTTGGCCGTCGTGCCAAAATGATAATATGCCAAACATTCGGATTATATATGGATTTGCGTATTTATATACAGAAAGTGTCGTCGTAATAATTTCATGAATTTTACTGTGTGAATTCCATCAAGACAATCGGCTAATGCGTCAATCGAAGACTGGTGGGTAAGGGCGTGGGATTGAAGACTATACAATACAGCAAACTACTTTTAAATATTAAGAGATTCTATTATAAATAATAGATAAAACCATGGCAAATTTAAACCACAGATTATTTTCCTTATTAACTTAGTTTTTTGACTTTTATTTTTGATATTGACGATTCTTAGTAATAGTTTCCTAAATAAGATGTTTAATATATATTTTCAATCTTTTATTTTTATATCTTAATATAAGAAATCACCCTTCAAGATATTGTATTCACTTATGACCCTTCAAATCGTTGGGTTTACATCTCCTCAAGTGTGATAAGTGTGATATATTGAATATCAGCAGAAGCTCTGCAAACAAGTCCCCAAAAACAAATAATTGTGTTGACTTTAACCCCTTTTGAGTTGATGAAGCCAAAACGCGATACTTCCCGTTTTTGCCACCGAAGAAATCCCTCTTTGCGTATCGAGTGTCGGAGGGGAAGTCCCGAAGTCCCTTTCTGCGCTTTATTAACCACAATGCTGGCTGGGAATTTTGACAAATTGTGGCTTCGTATGTTAGCCGGCGTTTAAGCAAATTGACCGCATATCAATTATGAAATTGAAATGTGTGAAACTGCAGTCCGGGTAGCGAAGCCTCTGTTGCAACAGCAACAGCTCATTATTCAATAATTAAAGAGTTTTGAGTTTGTCGAAGTTGAGGGATCGATTCGCGCCACGGCGATCGATTTCAGGTGCATCCGGTTGGTAGAGAGGCGGGGTCACGCCCTCCCTGCTCAGCGGTCAGATATATGTATGTTGTGTATTTACCATATGCTGGCCTGCGGATATGAGTGCAATTGTTAACCCCCCTTGGGGCTTTTGTTTTCGCTGCCACTGTTGCGTGTCTGCGCTTTTCAGTGTCTCTGTCTCTGTGCACTGAAAGAAATTCATAAAATATAATTTGAATTTAAAACTCATACCTTTAAGCTCAATATTTACAAAGGGAAAATTAACACGAATATGATTATTTTTTTTGCGTAAATATTTAAACTTATAATTCCTTTTTATTTATCTTACATTTTACAAGGAAGTTAAATGAAATTAAGTGTATATAAAATGTAAATAATGTAACTAATATGTTTGAAAATTACATGACACTTTCTTACTCTGTAACCAGCCGTTTGGGCTTTGTTTTTGCGAATTAACATATCATACCCGCCGGGAAAGGTCTCCCCTTTGGGTGCGGTCGATGTAAATCAGAGCGCACATTAATTTCACAACTTTGTGCGAGCTCGAGTTCGAGTTGAGTTCGAGTCGGCAGGAAGTCGCACGCTGAATGCCTGTAATTGAATATGACGAGTGCAGCGGAGGGTCAAAGGAGGCTTCAGCTCCAGCTCCAACTCCAGCCCAGCTCCAGCTGGTGGTCACTACCAGAGGTCAACTGGCAATTGTGCTCGGCCTCGGCCGAATGGGTTAAGTTGTTTGGGAGCGGGTATTCCCAGCGGAAATCAACATCTTTGATTTCAGCATATCAATTTCCGGGAAGGGGAAGGGGAACTGAACTGGGCTGGAGTCGGGGATTCCTGTGTCTGTTTAATCAACGACGACGACTGTAAACAACGGTCAACATCTAAAGTTTCCTCAACTCCTCGAGGGGCGGAGAAAGTGGCAGATTGCTATTTGCACTTGGTCGGAGGCCATCCATAAGGATATCTACGTATATTCCACCACTCACTGTCAAGGCATCAAACATCTTGGCTTCTTGCAGTCCTGTTCTTACCAAATATTTGCACTCAAACACAGTCCACAATGCTTAAACCAAACACATATGACTACCGAAGGTATGTATATTTACAAGCACACAAAATAATAATATAATATTTTGTCTTGGTTGAAAGCGGGTAGGTTGACAAGTAGCTGGGAAATAGGTATTATATATTACTAAATCATTGAGGTTACAAGAAACTGTTTAAGGAATGGATGTTCTATTCCATTTTAAATTTTGTAAATATTTAAGCTATTTAATGCAGTTCTTGATTTAAATATTTTACCCTCTCAGATCAGAGTATATTTTTGTTTAAATCCACAAACTCATTGAGCTGCCCAAAGTTCGTTCAAAGGCAAAGGAAAATATCTCGAATTTCGATTCTGATATTTTTATTGCCAGCAAATACCAATCGAGAATAAATATGCATATCTATATTGTATTTATTTTATCGGAATCTGCAATTCCCAGACCGAGTGGGCAACCGGAATCACTCATAAATGGGGGCGTAGTGGGCTAAGTTTCGCACTTGTCCGGCAATTGCAACTGCAATTACAACTATGGAGGCTATTGTTTGGGCTGTTGCTGCTGATTGCTTCATTGTGGTCTTTGTGAACTGACGTACAATAATAATGTGCCCCGCCCACGAATCGGGTGTTCGTAGGATATATTTGCTGGTGGGAAACTGAAAGCAGAGCCTGGCGAAACCTACATTTAACGATAATCCTCCTAATGCAGCCCCCCAAACATTCGATCCGTTTTCGAGGATTATTCGGGCATATATTTGCATTGGGTGGGAAATGGGGGAAAGTGCAGCTAGTTTGCGGCTGGCTATATGCAAATTTCTGATATTGATGCATTGATATAACAATCAATATTTAAATTGCCTCCCCAAATGCAGTCGCTTTGATGATTTGACTTTGCTGTGTATTTGTTGCAAGGACTAAAGTGCGTTCATAAGGACACATCCTGATTATATGCAACAACTGGGAACTTCAATTAGGCTGTTGTATTAAAGGATATACATATGTATATACATTTGGGTATTAGCTATGGGAAATTCCCTTAATTCCTAGCAGTTTATATCCCCTGATAAACTTAAATTCCAGTAGCTACTGGAGTATCCCCGATTCCTTGATTGATATCGATATGCCTGACAGGCAGCCAGCTGGCAAAAGGCTTTAAGCCAGGCCAAGAGCCAACTGCCGGTGGCAAAAGTAACAAAGTAATTATGAGAGTCTATCTAAGAGGCTTAAAAACGGCGGAAAGCCAAGTGGCGGGGTCATGCCTGAGCAGCGGCACAGGGACCGAGACGGAAAATGATATGGAAACTGAAACTGAACCTTAGGGCCGTAGGCAAGTGGAAAACCAGACGGGCCTCCTCGGACTCGCCTCGAAGGTGAGCCACGGCGAAAAGAACATTAAGACAGAAGGGTTAATTAGAAGGATAATTAGTGCGTAATCCGATATGTCAACATCGGAGCGAAGGCTTGGAGTCCGTAATGAAATTTGGCGACGAAGTGGAAACTTATTACCCGAACTGGGGGGGTGGAAGCGGAAAACCCGCTGCGAAAAAAGGGGGAAACCCAGCTTAGGACCGAGTTCAAAAGCCCAGAAAATTATGACGTTAAGTCTGCTTGGCATTTTTCCCTCGAGTTCTTGCGCTTTCACCTTAAAGGGAACTGAAATTCCAAACTTTGGGTAGTTCCCTAACTTTTTCAGGGGTATTTGAGGTTTTCAGACTAGTTTGTTATGAGTTTTGTAATATTATAAATAGTTTTTTAAGTTATGAAATGTATAATAGTCATTTAACAAAAAAAAAAAGGGTTGTATCTATTAAAATGTAGTACTTATAATTTATAATTTTTATAAATAAGTAACTTAGACTTAAATACGAATGAAAATTATGCTAAGATTACTTTTTAAATATTTTATAATTTTGATATTAAATAATCCTGCATAAAAAAGAGTATTTGTATCTAAATTTTCAAAGAAAATGGAACAAACCCCCACTTAATTCTTATATCCTCCTTTCCTCTGACGAAGTCACGACAAACTTTTGTGATGTCGATTTTTAGTGTCGCTTTAAATTATGCACACAAACATTCGGGCCACAAAATATGAATAACCATTCTCTGCAGGTGGAGAGGAGCCCGAGACCAACCCGTATCCCAACCCCAGGGATCCCCGGGGCGAATCGAACCCGATCCCCTCGTGCTGCTTTATGGCATTGGGCGCCACCCAATTAAAAGGCACTCGCCGGCCATTAAAAAGCGAGGCTCGCGCAACATTTCGCCGTCTTTTTCGCAATTAGAGAATTATTAAAGTGTCGTTAAACGGCCGAGGAGCCTGGCATATGAATCATGCGCACTTTTATGCCGACTGTCAGGGCTCGTGAGTATTTATGACCTCGCACAATGGCCATAATATGTCGGGGAGGAAAGGGGTAAGACGAATGGAGATATTCCTGGAATCTGAAAGCAGCAGAAATATCAAATTCTGGCAGCAATGAAAACAGTTTTAAAATTACAGGAATTAATGGAAACCACAAAAGAAAGAAAGACAAAAAATAATCAAAGTTGCATTTTGTTTATGCGAAAATATTATTTGAAGATGAAAGGAGTTTAAATACCTTTACATCTAAGGAATAGCTTTGAAAAAAAGAAATAAATCTATTATCGATTCTCCTATTTTATTTTCCTATTCATTTCTCTTTTTGTCGTTTCCTTTTATTTGGGCCAAAAACTCGCTCAACAATCACCAGAGTTTTTGGCCAAATCGTGATTTACGTTCTAGCCAGAGGAAAGTTCCACAAATATTGAAATATTATATCCATATTTATTGAGGCTGCCACGATGCCGATGCCCATGCCACGCAAAGCCAGCGAGGAAATTGAATCAATGAATTTAGTGCGACCATCAGCAGAAATGACTTTTATGATAAAAAAGATACTAAAGCCGGGACCCAAAATCCATCCATCCATTCCTTACAGCCGGCGAAGCAACCACCCCGAAAGGACAGTCCAGGAAGCGAGGGCAGGACAATGGAGCCGGCTATCTCATATCATAATAAGCGCTCATCAATTTCCATTAAATTTAATATGTCACTTGGCCGAGCAACGAGCACTGAGGACTGAGGACCGAGGACAATGTGCAGATGGAAAGGACACTGTCTCCGCCTCGCCGCTCCTCTCTTCCTCATCATCGTAAAAAGCGGAAGGACCATAAAAAAGCTTTTTCATAATTTCCCTCCAGCTGCCAAAGAGAGAGCGGAAATAAAATATGATATGAGCTTGTAATAGATTTTTATCACTATTCGAGTGCCTGGCCAGGGGACGAGAGTGTGGTCATTGAGACAAATGAGCGTGCTAAGTGAAAGTTTTGATTTATGCCGAAATAATATACGCCAGGGACTGACCACCAGCCACGATGGACATTAGTCGCAATAAAGCCCGAAAAAAGAAAATCACGATAAAAATTGCACAGAAATCTGAGCAAGACATGCAAGCTCAGAAAAGACTTGTTTGCTTTTCATAAGGGAAAGATACCGCAGGACAAAGGGGCCGGGGGTCCATTGGCAGGTCATCGAGTGGCAAATGTGTTGCAAGAATGACAATTGGCCATAATTCAACAGGAGCCGCGGCGTAAATAAAAGTGCACTGACCATTTGGTCAGCAGGTTCAGGGATTGGAAAATGCACCAAGAAAAATATGTTGTGTCTGTTTGAGTTCTTGATCAAATTAAAAATGAAGAAAACTAAATTAAAATAGAATAAGATAAATGGGTTTAAGATTATTCAGAGAATTTTCAAGATTTCTCAAAAATTCAAAATTAATCAATAATATTTCCACTTTAAGCTAATATCTTTTACTTTTTTAAATACAAACCATAAGAAATACTCTTATTTCTTTGAGTACTTTTTACACCCGTGAGTCACTCTCGAATAGATACATTTCGTACCTCCTGGGTGGCAGCCCACCTGGCGGATGAAAATTAATTAGCCGCACTCAAATGCAAAACGGCGGCCTTTTATCAGCATTTCCAGCTGTGCTCGGTTTTTGTTTCCTCCTCAGATTTGTGCATTTTTCATACTTCCAATAATTGGTAAAAATATGCCAAGGGATTGGGGGGCAAGTGGGGGGAGTGTCCCATCGGGAGCGGCAGCCAATAAAAAGTTTAACGAGCATTACACACGGGATGATGGTTGCTGGCACATAAAAAGTCCAGACCGTTTTCAAGGAAACCTCCACATCGTCATCATCGATGGATGTGAATGAAAGGATGGCCCGTGGGGTGAATGTGTTTTCCATAATTGATTAATTAATTAATTCCGAGGCCAATGCGAAACGATGGCTATATTTTTCAGTACCTGTATCTGCACCTGAATCTGTATCTGTCCAAACAAAGTCATTGGGATACCATTTTTTATGCCTCTTAGCCTATTAACTTTTTCTTTTTTGTGGGGAGGTTCAATTTCTGGCTTACATATCACTTATTAGCGTACTAAGCTAAGCTAAATATCAAGATATTCACCTAATTTATATATATGATTGATTAAATATAAAATGTACCATTTATCATCTGTCAAAAGCATTTCAAAGCCCCTTTTATTGCCACTGACAAGCGGCAAATGCTGCTATGTTGGCTATTAGAAATTCCTATTTGAGCCGCACGAATGCCTGGCATATCTTCCACAGTCGCTGATTAAGATAAAAGTCCGCCAGTTTGATGGAGGAATTTAAATCTTATTATCGGAGCGAGCTCAGCTCTGGCGGAGATTTCTCCAGAGCCCAGCCGAAATAATTGCCCGGCGAATGCATCCATCAATACGGGAGAGCAGCCAGCAAATATGGATATGCAAATGTCCCGGCGAGAAGCCTCCGCTCCAGCTCCAGCTCCAGCTTCAGCTTGGGGGGAGCGTCGCACATAACTAACTGGATTTCTCCATGGGCTGTCGGTTCGAAAAGGAAATGCAACTCCGGACGGTCGGTTCTATTGCGAGTGTGGGACAAAGATGAATCCGCGAGTGCAGAAATTGTGGCACTTGATATCCATAAATACGTCACAATGTGAAAGTCGCGCCGCCGCTGGCAAAGAAACATGCAAACGAGTCGCTGCAAGTTTGTTTCTATTTATGCAAGTTGCAGTTGCATTGAGGAAGTGCCCGCCGAGTGATGTTGCCACTGGAAGTTGCAAGTGTTTGCCTGCAGATGCCACTGTCAGTTGACTCTTTTCTTTCTTCTTATGAAATGGTTTTTGTCATTTATTTATCGCATTTCGCCGCACGAATGAAAACTGATTGAAATGTGTCCCCGGTGCGAGTTCGGGGAATGTTCCTGGAAGCCACTGCCTAATTTGGAGCCCGGCAGCAGCATCAATTTGGCCAATTATATTGACACTTTCGCTTGGCCAACCGGCAATCGGCATCAATCGAGGCGACTCCGATCGCCGCCACATGCAATGCATTCTGTATTCAACATTCAACATTCAGGCACTCAGCACTCAACACTCAGCACTCATAGCCAGAACAATGTCCGACAAGCTGTGAGCTGCCAGGAACCAACTGAGAAATTGGCATATCTCCGCTTGACAATCAAATCTCGGCCTTAAATAGACGCAGTCCGACCCCCAACTCAACTCCGGTCCCGGAGTAACACTCACATGCAGATGGCCAGAGTCCTGCACTAAGAAAAGTATGTAAAGTATGTATATAGTCCTCAATTGAGAGAAAATTAAAATTTGTATATCTCTGCTGCTTTCTCTTACTTATCCGTTCATTGATTTATTTACAATTTTTGTTTAAAATGTCTTGTTGGGTCACTGAATTTTACTACATTTTTCTCACAGTGTCTGCTAGAACCTGGAACTCTGGGGCGTTCATCAATTCGCTGCTTGGGCGCGATGATGTCCCGATGACCAGCCCAAAAAGTGCCGCGCAGCCGCAATCTCTGTGAGATCAGCCGCTCCGAGATGCAACAATGGGCGTGTGGCTGTATTTGTTGTTGGGGCAGCGGCTGAGAAGCGATCGTGACACAAGTGCGAACCGGTGGCCAGGGGCAGGTCGGGGCGAGGTGACCAGAGGTGCCGGCAATTTTTCAACACCCTGCCGCACGAGGCAGCAAAAACACAAGAAGAAAATTGCCTTCACCTGCATAGATATCATATAAAAGAAAAATGCTATGTTCCAAAACAATGCAATTAGAATTAAAAATTAAATAATATTTGTATAAAAATCTGCAAAATGTATATAAACGTATATATTTTAACGCATTAAATATGTAGTTCCTCCCTGTGCACACATTTTGCAATTGGCTTATAGAAATTCTAACTGGAGCAATCGCTTGGCAAGCCCTGGTTCTCTCTCCCCAATCCCCTGGCTACCCGTTCCACCAGGTGGCTTACAAATTTGTTGGCAGTGACATTTACTCCGCCATCTCTGCCCTGGCAGCCTCTTCATTTAGCCGCCAAATGGCGCACTCCAGTTCCAGGCCCCAGATAATGATCGTGAGAGAATTCACGGCCGCTGATTGTTCCGACTGGAATTTTAATGCCATCGCCAAGTGCTAATTTGTGTTTGCTGTTAATTATTATTACGGTACGAATTTTAGGGAAAGCTTTTTGACGAAAAAGAAAATTTTAACAATTTTATATACCCTAGGAAAATGTCAGAAGTATGAAATGCCTCAAAGGAGTCATTTCCGACCATATAAATCATATAAATTCTTGAACAGCACAATGCCGATTCGATCTAGCGATTAAGGAGAAATTGCATCCTAATATAATTTTTCTAGCCTTTTCCACTCTTTTCCTCGTATGAGCAACTATTTCAAAGATCCGATTTGTGGATCGAATTCTCTAAAAACTTCTCACAAAGTGTGCATAATAATCATTTGAAGTCACACTAAATTGGGTGATAAAGTCGATCCGGACACGATAAGGCCATTATAAATGCATTTAATGGCTAAATATTAAATGTATATTCGTGCTGTGCGACGCGATCTTGTCGGGATCCTCGTCGTGCTCCGCTGAGCTCAGTGACTCTGGAGCTCTACACTCGGAAAAAGGTTGCTTATTTAAAGATTTCAGTTCTTAGCTTGGGATTTTAAGTAACAAGTATTTTATAACCAAGCGTTTTTATAGAAAATAAATTTACATTATTTGTTATTTTTGTGTGCTTGTTAAATTTCTGAGCTTTAGCTTGCCTGAAACCCAATACCAAGTATATTCACTACAATTTTTCGCTGTGCTCTGACTTTGGACGTGGCTCTTGCACTTGGCGGTGTCAGGTGACGTTCAGCGATCTCTGGGCCTGAATTTATGAAGTTGTTTGCGCTTATTAAATTTTAAGCTGCGCATGCAACGCCCCACTTGCCACCAGACACCTCTACCAGAGCCACTTACCACCGGCTAACCACTCGCCACTTGGCAGTTGGCGACAACCTGGCGTTGCCTCGAGATGCACAGATAAGATTCGGTGACTGGGACTCGCAGCTCGCGACTTGTGACTTGTGACTGGTTCCCAAACACGCCTCGTTCCAGCCACCAACTGTGGCAATTAGCGCAGGCGCTTGAAATGTGTTGAAAGATATTTGATGAATGGCTACTTAGCGTGTCGGGCTGTTTATGTCAGGTGTTAAGCGGCCAACAAGGAGATAAAAACTTAAAGTAGGGCCAAAGGCAGCAGCTGTAATTTATTTTGAATTTTTTTAAGGGTCATCGGAGACCCTTCAACTATTATTTCAGTAATACTCCTTTTAGTTTATTTCTTTACCTAAAGTTCTCTATAAACTAACTCTCCTCTCTGGATCCCAATTTATTTACATAGAATGCACACACGCCTGGCCATATTTCACGCCTGCAAGCCGACTCTATTAGATGCATGCTGCGACATTCAAATAAAGATGTCGCCGCGAATGAATTATGAATTATATCACGCGGCCAGGACCAAATTTGGCTAGCTCCGGGTACAACAAAAAAAAGCCAGGCCAAGATGCAAAAGACTACACGAATCGAGACAATGCCAAGGGAATAACAAATCCGCAAGCCACAATCCGCTGCCGATGGCCAAAAGACAATGACAATGGCCGCGGGTACAGGAAATGTGTGTGTGTGTGGAGCCACAATGGGTGGGTGCGGGTGGAGGTTCTGCCGCCAAGTGGACCAAGTGGCGACGATATGCCAACGGCAACTGCCGCATTGTGTCGTTGCTTTGGATATCTTCATATGGCCACGGCCAGAGCTCCAACGGATCCCGTCCGAGCCGACCAGAGCCGCGCCGAGCATTTAGTTGCATTTATTTGTTGCTATTAACTGGCGCGCAGACGCTTATCGTCCAACTCCAACTCCAGCTCCAAGTTACAGCTACAGCCCAGACCCAGGCCCGGCTAGGCTCCAAGTCCGGCTCCAGCCACAAGTCCAAGTCCAATGCTAGACATGGAAAAAGGAAAAGCGCATGCGGCGAGAACAATTGCCAGAGCAAACGAGGCCGGCACTGGTCTAAAGTCGCCCCCGCTATTCAGGAGTAGGAGTAAAGGTCCCTGGCACAGTGTGTCTAGGGGTAATAAAAATATTTGTACATAAATTAAATAAGAGAACAAATGGGGCATATTTAATTAAATATATTTAAAAAAGTACTAGCGAGAAAAGAAAGAAACTTTTTAAAAGAAAAACCAAAAATATACGAACCAGAAGGATATGATATATAAGATATAAGATAATAAGATATATATTTAAGATATTTTTAAATAAGATATTTTTAAATAAGATATTATTATGATTTGTTTGTTGAATTTCCAGTAAGATTTGACAGTGATAATATTACAATACTGAGACATATTTAATTAAATAATTTTATATAAATACTTTAATATTACTAATTTAATATTAATATTACAATACTGTGACATATTTAATTAAACAATTTTATATAAATACTTTAAACTTAAAAAGAAGGTAGAAAAAAGTCAGGAAAATAGGGAGAAGTTATCAAAAATATAATCTTTAGTATGTCTTATTATTGGTTTGTGGAATTTCCAGAAGGATATTAAAGTAATTATCTTCCATTATCTACTTTTACACAGCAAGTAGCATAAAGTAAATAAATTTTTAACTGACATGTAGCTTATATATTATATTTTAGTAAAAATATTTAATGTATTAACTCTAATAACTTCTCAATTGAATTCCTTATTTTCAAATATTTACTAAACCCCCCTTCGCACACCACAGTGCCTTGGTGGTGCCTGCTTGGGAGCCGCTCTTGTCGTGGCGCATGTATTGTTATCGTCTCCACGAGATGCGCGCCCCGCTCAACTGGAAAATGGCAACGGATGGAAAGGAAGGGGAAGAGGGATACTGGCAACGGGGAACTGGAAGCTGGAAGCTGGAGACCTGGACCCAGGGCATTCTTATGCTATATTTCGCCTCTGCGGCTGCTCCTGCTGTGGGTCTTTCATATGGCTCTCAAAAAACGCCATGTTCATATCTCAGAATTGGTCTGCGGCTACCGTTGCCCATTGTGACCTCGGGGAGGGGCAGTAGGAGGAGATGGAATAAGAGGCTCTCCTCTGTGGGACCTTTTAATGTGCCTGGTAATGCTCATCGTAATTTTTCCACATTGACGCTGGCTCCAGCTCCAGCTCCAGCTCCTGCGCCTGCTCCTGCTGGATCTCGCTCCTTTAATCTGCATATCTTCATTTGAGTCTGCCGCTTTTAAATGCTCCTCCAATGGCCGGGACGACGGAGAGCGGTGGGAGTCACCGTTTGCCGTTTGGCGTTTTTAGCAAAATAATGAGAATCATGATTTCTGCACTCTGCTTCGGTTTCTACGGTTCCTATGGCTTCCAGCGAGATTTTCAGTTTTTTACGCCATTTCTGTAGGTATTCTTTTTGGCTTTTTAGCCCCGGTTGTGTGTGTACAAATTGATATGCAAATTTTTGAGAAGCTGAGACGGAGTCGAGTCTGGAGGCTCTAGTACTGCTCGTACTTATCGTAGCTGGGAAAAGAAATGGCATCGGGCAGAACCAAGGTTAATTAGTCGCCAAGTGTTGGCAGTTGCAGCTGAAGGCTGTGATGTCATCGAAACCAGTTTGGGGGATTAAGGGTTTTAATGAGCTCTATTTTAATATTTTGTTGCAATTAATTAATTACTTCTACACTCGCTCATAGATCCGACTACTGCCTGCCAACTTTTATGATGAATGCGTCAATCTTTAAGCTTTTACCACCATTTATTTCAATAAAAACGCTGCATATTCAGTATGAATAATTACTGCAGGCGATTGCGTGACTCGAACACTTAGAGCTGAGTCTATTAACTTGTCCAGCAATTTCCTGTCTCATATTATATGCTAATTTTTTAATATGTGTTTATTTACCAAGAATATAAATATAAAGAGTGAATTTGCATATTAAAAATATCGTTAAAATGTTTATAAAGAGTTGTAGAGCATAAAATTGGTTTATATTTATATGTAAGCTATACTAATAATAATAGTAATTAACGGAAATGCTATTATTTTAATATATTTTAAAGTATTTTTACAGCCCCATCAATGTCACTAAATTATTAAAAATACAGATCTGAGACTTTAAAAATCGATTGATGACTGCTTTAGGCTCCTCGCACAAATTCAATCTAGTACAAACCCCACACAGATACTTACCCACACACGCACACCTAATCCCATTAGGGATTTGCCCAAATCATTCCAGACCATCCTCAACTTGCGGCATCATCTCCATTTTGATAAGTCCACTTTACATATTCCTGATGCTGCTGCTGCCTGTTCTGTGTTCGCTTGAGTTCTGCAACATGGCCACAATAATCTTGGTCTGGTCCTCCGTTCCCCCTAAGCTCCCAGCGGCAAACAAGTTTCTGCACTCGCATAATCTGCATGAACCATAATTTTATTGAGAGCACGCCTGCCAATAAATAACTCTGCCCCGGTGCTCCTCGCTCCTCGCTGGCCTCCTCTGTGCCGGGATGCTGCAACGGCAGCCGTGGCCATTTATTAATATGGAAATCTACAGAGGAGCCGCGCAGTGGCAGAGCTTCTGTTCCCGGTCCCCCTTCGGCTACCCGCTAAACACATTACACGATATCAGCAAATGGGAGCCAGCGTCATCGCCGCATATACCTATACCTATACCTGTATCCATACCTATCTCCCCAGCTACACACTCACACCCGTCCCAACCCCGTCCTCATTGTTATCGGAATGCTGGGCCATAAGCAACGACCCGGCCGCCTGCGAGTTAAACAGGCCGCCATCGTCATCCACAGGCTCTACCTCTGCCTCAGACCCATTCGCATCTACAGCCACATCGTCATCTGAGTTGAGTCGCAGGCAATTTCAATTTCATGTTATCCGCAAAATATTCATTTTAATATCTCTTCAATCCGCACACGACCAGGGGCTTACTCCCCAGGAACACTGGAAAAAGAGTATTAGGATAAATATTAACGAATATTTAAGTGATACAAATTTTTGGGAAATTAGAAAAAGTTGGATTGAGCTCGTTACAGTTTAAATAATATTATTACCAAATGCTTTTGAATTTGTATTTTAAAGTATAATCTCCAGTGTCCTTAAACTGAACAATGGGGTTGAAAGGCAAGAACTTCGCTGGCTCATTCTGATTTCGTTTTTGGGGATTGCGGCTTGGTCCTCCAGACAGAGGCAAATATGATGTCCATAAATCTCGCTAATAACCAATCCTGGCCCGGGCTCCAAATGCAAATTGCTCATGCTCCAACTCAGCGTACTCCGCTCTCCCCTCGTGTCTGGACCCAAGTGGTGGTTGGCCATGTTGGTGGTTGGCTTTGGGTGCGCAATTCCCTCGTAGAGACACCGCCCGGCTTAGCATATGAAATGTTGTCGCATTCGGCTCCCCCGGAACGTAATCCCTTTGGAGCGGGCATAATCATAATGCATTCAACCCCCTGGAAACCTCGATGCAGCAGGAGGTTTTGGGAATGAAAAGACCAGCTCCTGTTGGTCCCTTTAACTGGCAAACTGGCCGGGAAAGTTACCGCTGCGGTGTTGGCGGTTTTCCATTTTATTCGAACCCAACTGTAAAGGGACTATTTTGTGCGACGGTTGCAACCTCAGTGGCCGCTGTCCATAATCTTGCACACTTGTTAAAGAACGCAGTTTCAGTGGAAATTTAACTTTGAAATGAGGCTGAAAATTAAGGCAATTTGCTGATATTCCTTTAAGAGTTGTAGGAATTTAAATTAAGCTTTATGTTGGGGCACTTCCCTACCTTAATGCCGCTGCAGTTACTGTTTTACATTCCAGTTTTCACTTAAGTCGAGGCCATTATTCTTGTTATTTCCCCTCTGACCTGGGTTATATGGCAGGAATAGTTCAGAAAGTTGGCTGTAATTGGCTCAACCTCGATGGCCCTTTGAGACCTCGGTTGTTAGGGATTAATGCAACTGGGCAACTAACAATTTTAATAAATTACCGTTTGCTTTGTCAAATTAGAATATTATTTATTTAGAATGTAAATATGAACGGGGCCTGACCACAGGACACAGGTATTTTAGCCATTTTATCCAAACTTTGCCAACCATTTTCCATTTCCCAGCCCAGCCCGGTCTGAGTTTTCATTTGTGCGAGAGCGACTGTGTGTTTGGGAAATGCAAACATTTATCGACACGCACATTTGCAGAGAGAGAGAGAGCCCGCAGGAAAAACCCTTCTCTTTGAGGACCCCGTTTCTCTTCGACGTCATTAATATTTATGCCGGACTGGGCGCACTTTTTCGCAAACACAAATTGCAGTTACATTAGAAATGTAATTATTATTTTAATTGGACTGCGAAGCTCATTTGTTTAGTGGCCTCCGTAGGGAGGCCCCCCATATACAGTATATCCATTTCGTGTTTGTCCGCGCGACGGCCACAAATAATAAATGGACGAAACGCTGGCTGGCTGCCATTTGGTCTGTCGGTTAACCGAGACACTGTAAATATGAATAATTTCGGTGCCCTTTTTGCACTTATCAAATTAGTGAGCTGAGCCCCCAGTCCTGGAATGCCCCCAAAATAAAAGTTTATTTATTAGATAAATACGGAAAATGGCAAATGAATTAAATTGTTCAGGGTTTATATACATTTCAAATATCAAATATATATTCTGGTAGTTTATACTATTTATTTTCTATCTATTTTATGCAGAAAAGCTTCTCTTGTATACCCAGTGTTGCTCCGCCCCAGCGCTGCAGTGCTTATAATTCCATTGCACTGCGGGGTCCTAGTCCTCTTCCTCAAACTCTTCCCGAACCCCATTCCCATCCACATCCTCTCCTTTCAGAATTCTTCCAATCAACGCAAAGTGCAAAACGCGTTCGGTCCCTCTTAGCCCGCCTTAGCATCCCGACGTGGATGCTTCAAGATGCGAATGGCAGCTGCCGGATTCAAATTCAATAATTTTTTTCTCCGCGCTCTCGTCGCCGCTGAAATAATGATGATGTTCGCTTCATTTTTCCTGTTTCGCGATTCTTCCATTTTTGTTTCGATTTTTTCGATGGGACCCCATACTAGAGGAATCGCAAGTCTGCGAATGGCAGAGCTTGGCTGAAATGAAGGCACGAATCTGGCTGATAGCTCTCAGGCATGTGGCAGCTCCAACATTTCAATAGTGAAATCATCTTTGCCTGAAACGAATTTGGTCACAGATCGTGCCTTACGAAAATCGTTTAGGAAACACAGACCGCATTACTTCACATCCTTGAACTAGTAAAACTTAAATTGCTTATGAAAAATATCTCCAACAGAAAGGCTTTAAGTAATATGCCAGCTCATGTCTATATATAACTAAACAATGCTGCCTTTCAGCGGTTAATCAGCCATTCAGTGGGCAACCAACTTTCCCGCTGGCCTCCTTTAAAGCCAAGCCGTCTCCTGTCCTGTCCAGTCCTGGACTGGTCCCTCCTCGGAGGCTGACTGCAAGGCCGCCAACAAAATGATTTGTTTGAAGTTTGATAAGCGGATGGGACTGTCGACCGTTGACTGTCGTCATCGAGGCATCGCAGTAGTTGTATCTGCATCTGTATCTGTATCTGAGCCCGGCTTCAGCGGCAACAATAACTAAATGACTTTTGTTTCATGCGGAGGATGTATGATTGCAGATGGAGCCGGCTGCAGGAATCGGATGACAATCCATGTCGCTGTCGACGACTGTCGACGAGTGATCCACATCCACTTGCAATCGGCGCAATCAATACTTTGTTAGTTTTGAGCAACATGTTGCTGCTGCGGCGGTGCAGCAACTGCTGATGCTGCTGCAACTCCTGATGCTGGCGATGTTTGGTATGCAAAAAGGCAACTTTTGTTATCTTCATGACAATCATTGGACCGGCTCATCCGTGTGCCACAATTGCTCGCTTCGCTTTTTGCGCTTGATTGTCTTCTGTCTTTTGGTCTGCTGTCTGCTGCCTCTTTTCGCCATGTTTTTGCACTGAAAGAATAGGATTTCATTGGAGTTAATTCCCTTTTCTGGGACTTACTTCTTATATTTAAAGAAAATGAAGTCCTGAAAGGGGGAATTTATTTAAAAATTAATTTAGTTTTTCTTTAAAATTATTTTGAGCCTTTTAACTACTCTACTTTCGTCTGATTGCTTATAAAAATATTTATTTCCCTGATCTTTGCTTTAAGTATAAATTATTTTGGTTCCGTGTGCTGCAGATGATGTTCCGTCAGATGATAATGATGATGATGGGATACGAAATGGCGGCTGATATGGCCGCTCCACCGCTCCAACGATACCGATCCACTGCCGATGATGATTATTGTAGTTCAATATTTGCCTTATGGCCATTCCAACAACCGGCTCCTCCGTTTTAGTCGCTCGTCGGTGGTTTTTTCTGCTGCCAGTTGTCAGTTGCATTCACATCAAATTAAATTGTATTTTGCAAAATAAATGAAATTAAAAGGAATGACAACGGCACAGCACAGCGACAAGTGGAGCGCAGCCAAGGAGCTGGGAGAAGCTGAAGCTGAAGCTGAACAGCAACACAGAAAATAAAAAAGTTATAACAAAAATGGAGCAGGAGCCTCCGCCGAAGGAGATGGAGTGCAGCCAACCGCAACTTGGCTGCAGGTTCATATGCAATTTATGTTCCTTTCGCTGTTTTTTTCTTTTTTCTACCCTGGCAGCCGCATGTCCGCTCATCCATCGCCGCGTTCTGTTTCTGCTTTTGTGATG
Organism: Drosophila bocqueti; assembly: GCA_018151655.1. Taxonomy (NCBI): domain Eukaryota; kingdom Metazoa; phylum Arthropoda; class Insecta; order Diptera; family Drosophilidae; genus Drosophila; species Drosophila bocqueti. Next base: position 9,758,894 of record JAECXF010000002.1, read on the forward strand.
AGAAAACTTTTAGAGTCCATACAGGTGGCTTTTCCAGTCAACGATTGAGCTGTAGGTTGGTTCGCGAAGTTCTGAAATGGATATAATTTCAGCAAACACCTTTCATAGATGCCTAGGTGACACTGGTAATAAGTACAGGGGAAAAAAAAAGAATTCTCCCATGAAAACCATATTTTTAATAACAGAGATATTTTGAAGTAACCTTTATGATACTTTCTAAACTGTTTGCCTAGTTATTCGGACATTCTACTCATTGCAATCATCACTGATTGATCTCATCATTTCATAGCTCCACAATACTTCTCCTATTAATATTACACATTAATCCACAAGATTGTCACTCTCACCGGGCACATATCAATGTTTTCCTGCCGGTCGGCAAGGCCATGCAAGTATCGATAACGCACGGCACTGCCGATCGGACAACATGCGAATATGTTTGGCTTATTGCACGTTGCACGTGACCGTGGCCCAGCCCCAGGCCTAGTCCCCAGCCCCTGAGCCACTTCCCCTGCCCCCCATCGAGATGCCAGAACAAGTTGCAGTTGCAACTAGCAATGCATTTTGTTGCACAGTCGCCTTTAAGCGGAAGCGATAACGTCTAACAAATTAAGCCGTGTCCCGCAGCAGCGGCAAGTAAGCGGCAGCGGCACGAGAGGACTTTATTAGTTCAACGTGGAAAAAAGGTGGTTGGGAGTTGCCTCCCCCGGGAGTTGAGAGGCCAAAAATCGGCTTGTACATAAATAAAAGCCGAACTGCCATAAAACCAGACTCGAATATCATATTCCAATCAGTCCGGCATTAAGGTAAGTGGCGAAGGTCCGGGGCGGGCACTTGGCTATACGGGAGAGCACTGTAAAAATATTTGGGAGCTTTTTCAGGGGTTTTATCCTTCCAAAGTTTAAGGAATATACTTGAGATTTTTATCATTATAGGATCACCTTCTTTCTTCTAATATATTTAAGATACATAGAAGACTTTATTCGTGGCATTAGTCCCAGAAGTTGAGGTAAATTTTAGATCATAGAATTAAGGATGTAGGAACCCCAACAATAATATATAACCAATAAAACTGTAGTCGAGAATATTTAAGGATATAATTACTGCTTCTAAAAATGGCTAAACTCTGGTTAATAAATATTACCAGTCTTAGCTTACCTGGAACATCGTAAGTCTCAAGCTATTAAATTTTCTGAAAAACAAACCCTAATGTAATTCTTAATATTTTTTCAAAATTCCCTTCTGGTAAATTCTGACCAACAATTTTTTAAAGTGCAGACCTTGGGCAAGCTCTTTGAGCCGATCGATAACCGCTGACCGGCAAATAATTTTGGCAAATATTACAACAATATTTCGTGCTTTTCTCCCGTAAGGGAATTACCTTTGAGTTGGAGAAGAAGTTGGCATAGCAGTTCGATTTTTTTCGGGTCAGCCAGGACCCAGAGGGTGGGCGGTGGTCCGTTTTATGACGTTGCCTGACAAGTTTATGCCACCAAAGTTGCATGTGCCACCCCCAGAGCGGGTCGTAAAGCCAACTGGCAAGGCGGCACCCGCACACACAACACACACACACAGTGCTTCTTAAGGGCAATAATAAAGTGGCCCTGGCATTCAACACTTTGTCAGCGGCTTCCGCGCTGTCTGGCCGCATTTATCATGCCACTCGCCGCGGGCTGCAGACTATTTTGACAAGTTATCAAAATGAAAAGCAGCCAACAAGTTGCAGGCAGCCACAGACAGACAGACGGTTTCCCCCCTTTTGGCCCTGTCATAATCCTCCGGAGGCATGGAGCTGGGGGCCCAAAGAGCCCTCGACAGACGACAAGTGTATTTATGTTATGATTTGAATACCGCTAATGACAGCCAGACTCGGCAGCGTCTCTCAGACAGGCAGACAGATGAAGGGGAAGGGAACCCAGTCGCAGTCCCATTTTCATTTTCATTTCCATTACTTGCGCTGCCGTGTAGGTATTTTCACACCTTAACGCCTCGAAATTAGAATCGATCTGGGAATGCTTTCAGCGTGAGCTGCAATGGAACATCATCATTATGATGCACCTCCTCCTCCTCCTGCTCCTCTTCTGGTGATCTGTATTCTGTGCGTGTGGCATCGTTTCCTTCAAATGCAAATGATGCCACGGCCTCCTCATCCGCTTTATCGGCGGAACCCAAGTCCGGGCGTGAGTTACGTTTACGATGCCGCGATAATATCAAGCTTTATAAATTTATTAGGGCCAGCCAGGCAAAGTATGTGGATGCTACAAATATATTTTTAGCCAGATAGATAAATATAAACACAAGAGGGCACTGATAGCATGTGCAACTCTCCCTGTTAAACATTCACAGAGCACTGAGAATACAGAAAACTAAGTAAGAGGTATTTCGCTTAATAATTTTAAAACAAAAATCGAATTTTCTTAGGAAGATCTCTATTTTGTTGGCTTTAAATCTTGTTCTGAGCCACATCCCACAATCTTCGACTCCATCTTGAAGAGAGCCTCACCGGTCGCCCATCTTCAGACCAGAAACTTCAATAACAATGACAACAGAAACAGCAAGAGAGAGACAAGCGGAGATGGTCAGGGAAACACCAAAAGCCGCCGATTGCCCGCAAGGACAACATGAATAATCCATTTTTCGAAACACTTGTCCAGCTTCGACCTCGTCCGTTGTGAACGATCATAGATACAGGGATCGGGACAGGGACCGGGACCGGCTTGGAGGTGTTGTCTAGATCTTGGCCACGCATGGGAGCAGCCCCAGGAGCCGCAGGAGTCAAGGCTGCGGCGGCGACACCATGTGCTGCAGCGCCGAGATTAAAGATTCCTCCATAAACAAACAAGCGAAATAATTGAGGCAAAATTGAAGCAAACTACTCTGCCAGGGAGCATCAGTAGGAGGAGGAGGTGGAGGAGGAGGCTGCTGCAATGGTGGAGAGTGGAATGGAGGTGACGGTTGAGGTGGAGTGGAGTGGAGGTGCAGTTGGAGGTGGCTCCTTGAAAACCAGTTCGGCTACGCGGTGCAACAATTAGCACGGAATTTGTGGGTGCCATAAAACGCGCTACACGATGGCCGCTTGTTCTCGGGAGACGACGACTACGACGAACCATTGCCATTTCCATTTTCATATCAATAAAACTACAGTGTCGATGGCCGTGGCTTTTCCAGAGACTAACGGTGGTTACACACCCGCTCAACATTCAAGACACTCTTAAGAGTAGAGCTGATCTTTTAAAGGCATGCAAAGTATATACCCTTTATCAACATGATTATAAACTTTAGTATTTCTACCCCCCAAATTTCCCTTCTTTTAAGCGGCGCCCAATTAGACACACTTCAAAGTTCGCCACGGTATCTCTCCCTCGGTGGCCATCAAACAAAATTCATAATTCCTGCCCAGTCTAGGCGCTGGGTTATTATTCATAGACCATTTTTCGGACGACGCGTCGCCTGCAGACAGAGTTAATTACGCGCACAGATCAAACAAATTGCACGCAAAATAAATATAATGCAGCCGGGAGGAGACTGAAATGAGGTTATTAAGTTGCCCGACGTACGGCTGCCAACTGGCGGAATTATGATCATGAAAATGATGTCTGATCTTGAAATCGCTACCCAGACATGGCACAATTTCTCATCGCTCATTTCGATGCAGGAGGCCACGACTCCGCGGAGTTAATGGCTCCAGCCGTGGGGCTGTGTTAATAGTCCCGCACTTTTTTGCACCCCTTCAAGACAGCACACTTTACGGCCGCATATGAAATATGTGCGTCCATGAAATGAGCTAAATTTCTCAGGAAAAGCGCAACATTGTGGAAAATGGAAAATGTGAAATGGAATTGCTAGCGAAATGCCACATGTCAAGCGGGAGAGAGTAGAGGGTTGCAATGTTTTAAAGGTGTTTATGGGGAAGTTGATAGCCGGCAGTTGCAGGGACTGTTGGAGGGCAGGGAAAGAAATGGAACTTGACGGGATAAGTTCCCTTAAAGAAGGGAATCTGTGGGTAAAATGATTATTTATCGTAAATTAAAAGCCTTTATGTTAGGGGCTTCCTCTTGAAAACAACTATTTGTTAATTATTAGGTATTAATAAAATAGCTTTTCCGTCTTGAAAGATTTATATTTCTATCTAAATAAATTTCTAGCCAGAGTATCTTGATAATATCTCACCATAATCCCCTATATATTAATCATATTCAAACATATATTCCTTTGCAAAATATTTTTCCTGTTAGATTACAACCTCCACTAAGATATCCGTGTCCGACTAGGTCGAGAGTCTTTTGTTTTTCTGCCAGACAACGCCTGTCATATTCCTCGGCCAACATTTATAATTCGCGGCGACATCAAGTTGCTGCGGTCTAGAAATTATTATTTGTTGCATTGTCTCCGTCGTCGCTAGAGGAGATTGGGCGCAGGCAGCGCCAAAAATGACATGGGAATAATTAAAAGTTCGGATGCGAGACAAAAGGCGACACTTCTTCTTCGCCCGAAAATTCGTCTGGGCAAATGAATCAAAAGGCGAACATCTGCTGGGATGTGGGGATGTGTTACACTGCTGGGGCAGATCCAGGGGCGAGGCGAGGGCGTTCTCCGCCCGGAGGGAATGGGATGATGAATGGCCTGCGCGTGGCATGTTGTGGCCCGATCGAAGAAGACCAAGACGACGACGACGACGACGCACTTACCGAAGCTGCCAATTTGCATGAATTTATTGAATCCATTGTGGTGCAGGGGATCCCCCCTGATCCGATCCGAACGGAATGCTGCCCACTTCCCGGAAGAGCGGTGTCAAAAAAGTCACAAGTTTTTCTTTGCAATTTCGCACGCCGGCTTTATTTTTGATCATTTTCCTCGCGGTTCTCAATTTTTTATATGCAACTACCACAGTTTACATTACGTGTATGTTTATCTGTATATGTACTTTATGTATATTATCTAGGTATAGCCATAAAATTAGTTAAGTTCTGACCTTGCAGCCCGCCTGATCCGAGGTCGAGGAGGAGCCCCCCTCGAACTTCCTTTTTTACAACTTACCGGCTAGACTTAATGCATTTAAATGCCTTGAAGATCGCTATCAATTAACGTACTATTTTTTATATATATATATAGACACAAAGGATATATTCGTATATGTGTGGGTGTTCGCGTTGAGTGTGTGTCAGTGCTAGTTGAAGCTTAGCGTAGGGTAATGCTCAAGATATGTACTCCACAAAAACCATGTGTGTTCCAAGACTAAGACTCGATCTAAGACTGCCTCTCTCTCTCTCTCTCTCGCTGTATCAGTTACTTCTCGCCATCCCTTGACTCCGACTCCTCCAAGTCACCAGCCCCGGCAGCCTCTGTCTCGGCCTCCGCCTGGTCATCCTGCTCTTGGAGCAGGTCCTCGCCCCGGTTGCCCTCTACCTTGATCCTGCTCAGCGGATGCCAAATGCTGCCGGCAACCATTTCGTCCTCCCTCAGCGAGGGACTCTGGGCTGGCTCTGGCGTGGGTGACTTGCTGCTGCTCCTCCTATCCATGCCATAGGGATGTTGTCCCAGGAAACCCGGGAAGCCTAGCAGACCAGGTGGATAGGGATATTTCCCTCCGTTGGCAAACGGCGGCGGAGGGATGTTGGGAAAGGCGCCGGGACTCAGTTCACCAGGCTGCAAAAGAGAGAAAAAAAGTAGTCAAGGGTAAAAAGGGTTCATGATTTAACTGAAAAACGAACTTAAAAATTTAAAAAATAATTAAAAATAATTATTTTGGTTTCTTAACAAGTTTAAATTAGATTATATATCCCAAAAGAAGAATTTAAGCTCACCTTTGGTGGCAGTCCATTGAAAAAGGGCGGCAGGTAGGGGAAGAAGAGCTCTGGCCTTCGCTGCATAAATTCCTGCTCGGCACTCGATCCTGGATGTCCAGCGCCCTGGTTTGGGCCAGGACGCATGGGCAGCTCCAGGGACATGCGACGTCCTCGCCTTGAAGTGGGATTCGTCCACATGTGCGTGCCCATGTGTACCTGCGAGCAATATCAAAGAAAATTCAAGGGGAAACCAGGTTAATAGGGTGAACAAAACCAACAAAGAACTCCCTGAAAGCCCACCTTGAGATTCCCCTTGGTGGTGAAGGCCTTCTGGCAGACATTGCACTGGAAGGGCTTGTCGCCCGTGTGGGTTCTCATGTGGATCTGGAGGGCGGAACTGGAGCTGAAGTTCCGCCGGCAGACGTGGCAGAAATGCTTGTTGTTCACCGGCGGATCCAGACTAGAGCTGGGCGGACCGGCGGACATCAGAGCCTGCTGAAAGTCAAGTGGACTGGCCGGAAAGCGATGGGCATCTAATTGGGGGGGAAAATGAGGAAAATCGGAAGAGGCTACAAGACATGTGTGACTTACGTAGCTGCATCTTCATCAGCGACTGCTCGGCATCGCCGGCTTCTTGGGGGTAGCTAGAAGAACCACCACCAGCACCTGGCGCAGACCCTTCGCCCGCCGATGAGGCACCCTCCTCGAGGGCCAGATGATCCTGATCGGGCTGCTCCTCCTTGACCGGTGTGGCTGCGGAGGCTGCTTCCGAGCTGTGTGACATCGGGCGGGGTGACGACTCCGGCGGCAGCTTGTCGCCCGTCGAAGGCGGCTTCTTTGCAAACAGATTCGGGTTGAGAGTGAGCTGCAATGATGAGATACAAAGTTACAGGGCGAGATGCATTCGCGACGGGCGCTAATTTCTCTGCATTTTCGGTTAAATGTGCCGTTAATCCCGCCGCCTCAGACTCGCGCCCCTCGAGTGTCTTATACTCAAATAATTCACAATTATTCTATGCCATCGCGTGTAATAATGGCAACTAATTATCTCGGGCAGACGATGCCGCCGGGTCTCATATTTTTATGGCAAAACAATTGCTCGGCGAGAGGGAACTACATGCATGCCGCGCAGCGTCCCCAGCAGACGCGACGAACAAAAGATTAAATAATTTTGCATAAAGCGTAGCATAATTTATTTGCATTGAATGCATCGCACACACCGCCACCGATCCGGCGCACAGGCCTTCTATATCTTTTCTCTTCACTTTCCTGCTGCCCTCGACAGACTCCCCAGAACTTCTCTCCGCCGATCCAGGGGCCGGGGCATCCCAGACGGAGTCGTAAATTTCGCATCATCATAATGCATTCTCGTAATTACTTAAGATTTTTGAATCATTTAGAAATTTCAAGCCCCAAAAGATGATGCCGATTCCCAGCCTCCAAACCGAAACTGTATCCCCATCACACATGCATGTCCTGGCTGCATCTACTCCCCACTCCAACCCGATCCCATGTTCGTCTGCTCTAGATCATCAACAATGTGCTAAGCGAGCAAATCGGAACGTGGCTGGGTCCTCATCATCCCGAGTCCCGAAGTGAGGAAAAGCCAGAACAAGAGCTGTCTGGCATTGCCAGAGGGAAAAGAGCAGGGGGAATCCGGGGGCACTTGCTGATTACCAACTAAAAATGTTATGACATTTACACTGCATTCTCATTTCGACCACAAGGCAGAAGGCCAAAACAGGAGCGGTTCAGGGCGGATCTGGGGCTGGGAAAATGTATAAGGTTAAGGGGAAAATAATAGCTAACATTATGGGATATTTTTGATTTAGACATGATGTATATTTTTTTTACTCCTACTAAACTATATCCCCGTAAGAAATGGTTCATATCAAAATCCAAGCTTTAAAAAAATATATTAAGGTTCTAATAGTTATAAAAACCCACCTAACCGTTTTCTAAAGGAACTAGATTCTAAAACTAAACTAAATTCTAAATAATAACTTATCAAAGATATATTCGCTGATTTTTTTAGTAGAAAAGCTAGTCTTATCATGAAATGTACTACTTCTCAGCCCCTTTCGACAAACCCCTCCAATTCCGACCCTGTTACAAGGCACTCACTTTCAGTTTTGGAAATTCTCCAAGAATGTTTGCCATAATGAACGATGTCATTAGTCATAGAGAGACAATGCCGCAGTGCCGGCCCCGTCTAGAAATAAATATTAATACTCACATTTGTACTTAAATTATGGGCAGCCAGCAGTCGCAGCCGCACCTCTCCCTCCCATCTAACCCTCCCCGGGCAACGGCGAACGCACTTTAATAAATAATTGGCATTGTTGGGCAATGTAATCCGGGGCACTTAAAGCTCTCTCCACTAGCTCTAGATGAACCCCGGGAGGAGGGAGTCTGGGAGCTGGAGGTCGGGTTTCCAAGTTGGTAGGCCGCAAAGCGGAACGCCAAACAATTAAGGCAAACTATGCAAGTTGGCCACAATTTCTTCATAAGAAGGCGAACACGCCGGGCAATTAATAATGTGCTCATAATTTGTATGGTCGCGGCCACAAAACGGGCCAAGCTCCCATCCATATTTGGCCAAATCAAGACGGCTGAACCCGTGAACATTTTAATTAATCATGACCATGGCAGGGCCTATGAAGTCGATGAAGTTGATTCAGTCTCACTCCGCGCCAGATGGCATTAGTTCTCAGCGCGAAAGCTGGGATTAAGCTAGGTGGATGTGATGTAAGTGCCTCCATATTTGGGGGCAGGGAATGCGTCGCAGGAGGGAACTATAAGGAGGTGATTAGTGGTTGCGCCAGAAAGGGAAAGGTTTTGAGATGGGGGGACCTTAGTAGAATATTATATTAAAGTTAAGGGGAATACTCTCTGGATTTAAGCTCTTCAAGATGGCATCCCTCATAAACCCTTCTAACCCCCACTTAAACCTTAACACTCACCTTGGCACCGTACGGTGTTCCAGCCTCGTTGCAGTGGGGGCGGTGGGCATGGCCCGTGGCCGGTTCTTTGGCATGTTCGCTCTGCAGATGACTCTCCAAGGCAGCCAAACTGGGCAGCATCTTGAAGCAGAGATTGCACACATTGGGGGGCGGGTGCAGGCCTGTGAATGAAGGAAAAAGGCGGTACGCAGACAAAGAGTTACTCTCGGTGGGGTCACCAGGGGGACACATCATTTCCGCTGCCACGTGCTGGCAGCAATCGGAGATATAATAAATATCCATCCGCGCAAGAGGTTGTGACATAATGAGGCGACAGATCGCTGCTCGATCGCTTCAGACTGCTCCCGGGAATGCGCCAAATGTTTATAAATAAATTGCGGAATTTGGCATAGGACTGGGGAATGGAGCTGGGAGCTGGGCGTAGTGCGCCGAAAGAGAAGTGCTTCTCCTCGAATGGCTGCTTTGTCCCGGTCCAATTGAGTTATGTCGCGGCCAGAATCGCAGATTTATCGCCGACGGAGTGGCAAACGCTGACGGGGTCAAAGGTGGCAGACAAAGGGACTTTGTCATCTCGCAGAAGCACAGAAGCACAGACGCACAGCAAAGTTAATGTCACGGATGGATATGTACTCCGATGTTTGGGTTTATATTTATACAATTCTCTTGACTTGAAATTAATTTACTCTGTTGCCAATTAAATCTTTCTTAAGGAAAGAGTATCTTCTCTTTATCTATCTTATTCAAATATTATTGTAATTTTCAAAACTCACCCATAAATCCCAGAGGACCGAAGGGCAGCAGCGGGAACTTGGCGTGGGCGTGGCCCAGGGCATGCATTTCCTCGCGGGCAGCCGCCATGAGCAGCAGGTTCGGGGGCATGGGCATGCCCAGCATGGGCATTCCCGATCCCCCACCAGCCGTACCATTGACCATGGCAGCGCCGAAAAGGCGTCCAGAGGCGGACGAGGGGGAGGAGAGATCCATGGCGGGCATGTCGCCGCTCTCTGAACGACCTCCAGCGAGGTCAGGGTTGGAGTGCGATCTCTCATCGGAGCCATCGTGGGGTGGCCTTCGCTCGCGGTCTCGATCTCGGTCCCGCTCCCTATCTCGCTCCCTATCCCTCTCCAAGGGATGAGGCGTGGCCGTGGCCGCACTTGAATTATCCCTGGAGTCATCGGTACTATCCATGGTCATGAACTCATCAAAGTCACCGCCCTGCGAGGACTCGGACCTCTGGCCCGAGTGATCCGAAATGGTGGTGGAGAAGTCCAGGGTGTCGGAGGTGCCCATGGACTTGTTCGAGTTTTGATCTTCGATGCCCAGCCGCTCAGCTTCGCCGGGATTTGGGTTGGCACCTCCCTGACCACCATCGTCCATGGTGTGGATGCGAATGTGCTGCTGCAGGATGATGCCGTTGGAGAACTTCTGGTGGCACACGGGGCACTTGAATTGGCTCCTCATCGGCGGCTTGATCTTGTGTATGCTCATGTGGGCCTTGAGGTTTCCCTTCGTGGCGAAGGCCCTGCCGCAGATCTTGCAGCGGAAGGGCCGCTCGCCGGTGTGGGTGCGGATGTGCATCTGCAGGGAGCTGCGGCAGGACATGACCTTCTGGCAGAAGATGCACTGGTTGGGATCGGTCAGCTTGTTCTCGATGTTGTCCACCAGCTGCTGCAGCTTCGAGGTCTCCGAGGTCTTGTCAATCTCGATGAGGTCCTCCCAGGACTTGTCGATGATGCGCTCCATTTGGGCGAGCGAGTACTCGGCCGGCTGCTGGGACTCTCGGCTCGAGGAGGAGCGTCTCACCAGCTTGGCTATGTGCAGATGCTCGGCGAGATCCCGTTCCCTGTCCTCCTGCGGCGGACTTCCAGCGCTGCTGGTTTGTCGCTTGCGCACGGAGCCATTCCTCCGAGAAGGAGTCGTTGCGGGCTTGGGAGGAGCAGCTTCCTTCTCGGGTTTTTCGGGTGAGGATTCAGCTGGGATGGTTGGTGGTCTGGGCTTCATCTCGGGTGTCACCGCTTTGGGGGTCTTGGCACGCGCCACAGGCGAGTGAGCCTTCTCCTGCGTCTTCTCCTTTTCCTTCGCCGCCGGCTTGCTGAGATCTTCAGCCTGCTGAGCTGGAGTCTCCGCCTTGAACTCCTCCTGCTCCTCTGCCTGCTGTGGCACCTGCTCCTGACCCGGCGGAATCGCTGGGGGTACAAAGGGCAGTCGCATGGGGAACTGCTCGGCTTGCACTTGACCCTGACTCTGACCCTGTGCCTGACCCTGTCCCTGTCCCACATTGGGCGCCACTCCCGGGGGCAGCAGCATGGGCGGAAAGATCTGCGTGTGCCGCTGGTAGTGGACCTTCAGGTTGCCCTTGGTGGTGAACTTGCTGCCACAGACGTTGCAGTGGAAGGGCCGCTCGCCGGTGTGCGAGCGCAGGTGGATCTGGAGGGCGGAGTAGCTGCCGAAGATCTTGCCACAGTACTTGCAGCGATGCTTGAATATCTCGCCCCGGCTCTGGGCCTCCTTGGAGGCATACTCCGAGTACTCCTCCTGCAGCTGGGCGGCATGCAGGCTCTGGGAGGCGGAGTCGAGGACCTCCTCCGTGCGGCGCTGCAGCATCTCCAGGCAGTTGGGCTCGTTGGGAGCCGGCGGTGGATCGTGGTTGGTGATGATGCTCGAGGCCAAGCTCGAGCTGATGTCGCACATCAGTGGCTGGTAGTCGGAGCCCTCCAACTCCGCCGGCACCCTTCTCTCCTCAGTCGTCGCCTTGTCAGTCTTTGAACTCTCCTCCAGCTCGGGTACGCGTTCACGCTCCTGTTCCTGTTCCTCCGCTTGCTCCTGGGCCTCCTCCTTCAGGCCATTGCTGGGCTCCTCTTTGGGCTCCGTCTCCGGCTCCGTCTCCGCTTCATCCTCCTCCTCGTCGCTCTGCACCGGCCTGCCCAGGGCCACGGCCTCGGCCCTTTTCAATTGACTCTGCAGGTGCTGGATGAGCTGCAGCTGCATCAGATGCTGTCGCTGCACATTGAAGATGGTGGACTGCACCATGGCCAGGTCGGCGGACTGGCCTCCGCCACCCCCGGACAGCGCTGAGGCCGCGAACTGGGCCACCGCCACTTTGGTATGTTGTAAAGCCTCCAGCGAGACGTGACCACTGCCCGGCAGCGATCCCCGGCCGCTGGCCGAGATCACCGAGAGATCGAGCGCCTCGTTGCTGTTGTCCAGCTCCTGATCCTGCTCCCGCTCCCGCTCCTGCTCCTGCTCCGCCTCTCGTTCCGTGTCGGAGCAATCGGGAGCTGCTTCCACTTCCGGCTCCACCTGCGGTGCCTCGGTGCCATTGTTATTGCTGTCCGCATCCAGCTCCTTGGCCAGCAGGGTGTCCCTGTCCCGATCCCGGTCCCGGTCGCGGTCTCTGTCCCGATCTCTCTCTCGATCCCTGTCCCGCTCCCCGCTGCCGCTCCTGGTGCCGCCAGTCCCACGGTAATTGATGCGGTTGCGAAATATTGAACACATTATCCCCTCGATCGGAAGCGCTCACCTCCTGATCCCGATTGCCTCTGAAGTCTGCTCATGGACTGCACCCTGGCGACGAAAGGGGGAAGATATTGGGAAAGTTTGTGTAAGTTACGTACATTTTCCCGTATTTTCCGGGACCGTAGAGCACACTGCCCAACAAGATAAAAGATCCTGACATAGGAAGCTAATTATATACGAACTTAACTTGTCTTGCAGGGGTTTATACTGGGTTTCTGTGAATAAATAAATATGTTGTGGTTTCGTTGACTCCCAAACTGTGCCAAATTATCCCCGTATAAATTCGGAGTTGCGCAGTGTAATTTTCCATGAGATATATAGGCATATGGCCGGATCGTCACGTAAGGAGCGCCCGGTCAGACTTTATGATAAATTTTTGAATATATGAATAGCGGCGTGTCGCAATTTTAGACGTTGAATAAATGAACAGGGCGCATATGGTTAGTCCGCGTATAACTTAAAATAGTAGCCTCTGATCTGGATTTGCCGCGTGTGGGAGGCTGGAGTGGGAAATTTGGATATTTCGGACTTGGGCGGGGCGTGGGTTTTGGAGTTGAATCCCGACGGGGCTGTAGGAACCCCAAAGAGTTTTGCATGAGCCCCATTGCCGTAAGAGTGGGTAATTTATTGATGTATTACACGGAATCACTCAGCATAACTTTCAGTCAGTCCAGCCATACTCCTCATTCCCCCGCTTGGATTTGTGCCTCCAATCGATCGAATTATTCCGCCTCCGGCTAATTTACTTGACGCCGGCAGATACCGCCGACTCCAGGCAATATCACTAACCAATGTCGAAATCACACCAGCCTCGGCCCCTAAACTAAGCTAAACCAAGCCACTTAAACGGAAGACAGCAAGGATATTGAAAGGTACTTTACTTGCAGAAGGTAAACTTAAAGTAAATAAAAGTAATGGAAAAGTGCTGTGTATGGAATGAAATTCCTTTAAAGAAAATGATGACTTGTAATCAAAAACACCGAGATATCATGCCATGCTGAGATCACCATAGAAAAGATCACAATAACACCACCTCTTGGGCACATACATAGCTTCCGCATAACTTTATTAAACCGTTTCGGATCTATTTGGCCAGTTTAAAGTACGAGCACAGCTGGGGAACAGTGGGGAAATCCATGACCACCCGCGTATTGGAAGAAGGCCGCCTGTAGAATTGTCGTCCTGCGAGGAACACTGCACAGCGGACACCCAAGTAGCTCCAGCTCTGTAAAAGCTTCGTGGAAAATGGCATGATAGATCGAAATTCCGTATACAATTTTTAGAATAAATTTGGAAGCATCTATGTATATATCAGACACGTGGCATTCTGTGAATGGCCAACTTAGAGCACTGTATTGCCCAATCGAAAATCCCAAAACTAAAGGTTTCGACGTATGCGCCGCATAAATTTCCTGGAAAATCGATTTCAACATAATTCCACACCATTTCTGAGTTACACTTTCAACAGGGCCACAAATTCAACACGAAGAGTGTGTGGATATTGTATCCCATCCGCATTACGGCCGATTGCTTTATGATTATTTCCCGGCAATTAAGTGAATTTATTGGCAAAGGTAAACACACAGTGGCTGCAGATACAGCTACAGCTACAGCTACTGATCCCATTGTATCCATTCTCGGATATCGATTGGAGGAGGCGGCACTCGAAATCAAAATCCAAATCCGAAATCCGAAATCATCGGCGGCGCATACACACAACGAGCCCACCACTATTTCCATCAATGGCAATGGACTCATCCGAAATCAATTTGTTTTCGGTGCGGAGTTAACCCACGAAACGGAGTCGAGGCGAGGCAAGGCCTTGGGGCGAAAGTGTTAACCGAGGCCCAAGTGAGCAGCCACAACTTATTCCACTTGAGCTGATTTCTTGAGCGATTTACGCACAGCCAAAAACATAAAACTTCCGCAATTGCCAGGCCGGAGCTTTAAGAAGTTCCCTAACCTGCGGTGGGTTTCCGTCAGAAAAGTTTCAAAGCCTTCATTTCCTTTGTCACTCCAGCCCTAGGAAAACAGCCAAAGTTTCCTGTCAGCAGGTGGTCCCTGCCAGAGGAACTCTAAATCTTGGCATCTCTCCGAAAGTAGAGTTCGAAATCAACACACACACACGGCGTCAATCATTCGGCCAAATCGTGAATTATGGCTAGCTATAAGTAGCAAACATATTGCTGTTTTTTCCCTCCGAGCAGCGGATATTGATCAAAATTCATTGCAATTCGCTTGATTGATTGATAGCACCAAGCACACACACATACAGATATATCCGGGGCTCTGTTTTGGGAGCCATCGAATGAATGAACCCGGGAGCCAACGTAAACAGACACTTGCCAGTCCATGGAAATGGGATGGAAAATGGGAGGTAAGATCTTGATTGAAGTCTGTTGTTCCATCCGTCGATCGCACACGAAAGACTGACAGTCCATGAATGGATATCACTGGATATTGGGTCGACTTTCGGGGCAGCTAGCGCCATTTCTTACAGGCTGACACAAGTGTCCGATTTTTGATAATTTTTCACAGCTTCAATATTAGTTTCAGGGTGATGAGTTCTTGGGAACGAATGATAGACATTCGCAAGATAACAAGCTAAACTAAGCTAAGTTATTTGCTATTGAAGTTATTTCTCTGAAGAAGGTTCTTTTTACATTAATTTCAGATCAATTACAGTACTTTTAATTATAAAACTGAGTCTATTTTCAATACCTTAATTATGTCAAGTTTGTCGTGGTAAAGACTAGGACATAGGCAAGCTTTTTAAACGCAGAAATTTTATTCCTTTCTCAAGTAACTAAAAGTATTATTTTCATAAATAAATAACATTCTGTAAGGATGTTAAAAACCCCCCAAAAAGCATGATTCATTTCAAAGGATTGTCTGATTTATTGCTATTTCAGTTTCACCTGACTTATGTTCATGGAAAAAAATCCCCCAAACAAAGTGAAACCCATGCTTTTCCCGCCTCCTACCACCGGAATTGACCTCCCCCCCCCAAAAAAAGCCAAGGAAAATATGGGAAATGAAAACGGTTAAAGTGGCTGGACGAGCACACAAAAAAAAAAAAAAAGTGGAAATTGTTTGAGGCAAATTTATGAGCTTCGTTTAAGCGAGGCAACTGCGTCTGGTTAACGCTCCCCCAATGTACAATGTACTCGTGTTCATATATATGTACATAAAGCCAGAAGAAGGCAGAGGAGGAAAGGGGCTTAAAGCCACTTTGGAATTGACCATTTTGCATGAGAACCCTGAACGCTGAACGCAGAGACCAATGACGACAATGAACCCTGTTCCAAGTTCCCAGCTCTCAGATCCCAGCTCCCAGCTCCCTTACAAAATGTCTGCAAATTTATTAAGCTGAAAAAATTTTATGAGTTGAATTGGTATAATTTTCATATAATTTTTGAGAAAGAAGCGAAATGGAACGATGCCAGACGACAGCGAGGAGGATGACGGTCAACCAGTTGAGCCAGCGGGGTGCCCGGCACTCGAGGGTTAAGCGCCACACACACCTCTACAAAATATACATATATTTGTATGTGTATATTTGTGGGGAAATGCAAATGTCTGCGTTGAGGGGACTGAAATGAATGAATGGCCTGGGAAGAAGGCCGATTCAGAGGCAGAAACATAAGCAGACCAATGCCAGATACACAGATACGCGGTTCACACAGATACTCCGCACACAGCCAGAGCCACACTCCAGCCAGGAAAGTCCAGTCTCGAGGCTTTGTGTAGATGAATTTGTATTGTTTTGCATTTGCTTTTGGGGCGCTACTTTGTTTTTGCCTCCGCTTTCGCTTGTCCGCTTCCCCGCCCGAACCCTGCCTTTCTTTAGCTTTGAAAGGAATATAAGAAAGGGCTGGGCGGGTCCGGGAGGGTTGCTCGGTGGCTCAGTGGCTCGGTGGAGTTGTTGAGCTGCCATTGCAAACAATTAAAATCATAAGAGACGCACATAAATTATTCATGGCTTAATCTAAAGTGGACAATCTATGCAAAGTACCGGGCACACACATGCACACATGCACACATATCTGGCCAGACACTTGTTTATCGCCCCCACTGCTCCTCCGAGGCACCCCCACACGCCACACAATGATGGCCATTTTTGATATTTTGCCAATCCTTGCCTCGCCTCGCTCTCGTTTCGTTTTAATTACTCATAAACGAACGAAATAATTGCATTCAAGTAGCTGCCTTTTTACCTGTTCCTCGCCTCCTTTTGTTTCGCATCCATTTCTGGCAATTATTTGGCACTCAAATTTGGTAACTCAATTTTGAATTTGAGAATTTAAGAGAAAGGGGAAGAAGAACTTGAGGGCTTGATTGCCATTAATGCTTAGGATATCTTTGGTCAATTTTAAGAAGAGCATTCGGAAATAGAAAAAATAGAAGAAGGTAATTGAATCTTGGGATGTAGGTTGCTTTTATGATTTAAATAAGCTTTAAAGAAGGATTTTCTTAAAATTAAATTATAAAAAGTAAATTAGATACTTTTTTTCTAATGCCAAAAGATTGCACATTCATTTACGGCAGCGTTTAAAAATGAACGAGTTTTATGCTCAGAAATAACTTGACTTAAAATACAATTTAAAGATTGTAAAATCACAATTATGATCCTAAATATTTGACAAAATAACTGCAATAGTAAAAAATTACAAGAAAACTATTAAAATTAAACAATTCAGCAAGTTTTCAATTAAAAACCCATACAAAATATATACTTAGTTAACGGATATGAAATAAAATCAATCAAAGCAATTTCTTTCCAATTCAAAGTATTTATTTTTAACACTAAAACAATCAAGAGCAAATAGTTTTTTGAAATCCTTTCTAATGAAATAAACGTATAATCAAATAGAAAGCCAAACTATTTTTGGTGTTGTTTTATATAAAAGAATTAATTTGTTGAAATTGCCAAGGCTTTTATCACACTGAATTTCAGTATTTATGGATTCTTAAATTGAAAATCACCAAATTAATTCCTAATATAAATGGGAATTTCACAGAAACACCAATTAAATAAATTTAAGTAAATGAATTTCGTTATTAATTCAGTAGAATTTTGGGTTTTTTAGTTCCGTAATTTGGCACGCCTTAAAATGTGTGTTTTGATGAATATGAATTGAATTTGGTTTATTACCTCGACAGAAACCCCATAAAAACGCAACTCAAAATCGAGGCTGGTTCTAACCCAACCAGAATGGAATCCAACTAATAAATTTCGGCTGTGAATGAGCCATAAAAATTCAATTTATGCGGTTTATTGAATTAGCAAAACGTAATGAAATGAAATTCGTAAATGCAGAAATGCAATGATATTTGAAGGCCCAAATCGACCAGAATTGGGGCTGCAGATGGATTGATATATAGACAGATAGAGCTGCATGTGCCGACGAGCTGTGTGTCAGCTTCAATGGCCCACATTGCGGCATCACGCTGCGAATAATAAAAACATTTTCGCCAAATATTCGCTACAAAATATGCCATGAACTATCGGAAGGGAGGGGGAGGAGAGCAGAGAGAGAGGGATATGGGCTCACAGATAGATAGATAGATAGATACATTTTTATATGCACACATAGCGACGACTATGGCCGCACATTTCTGTCATAACACAAAATAAATATTTCATCCGTCCGGTGTCCGCGCGGCTCGCGAGCTTTACGCCGCTCGCGTATTTATTATTAAAATGAAAATAAACTTTGTATCAAATATAATAGGAACAACGAGGGCCAGGGGTGTGAAAAGCCAAAATGAGAAATAGACTGGCTGGCGTACTCTGTACACCGAGAGCGCTTCGAATTTTTACAAATGAATTTATGGGAAAGCCAACGAACAGCGAAAAAATAATACGCAGCCACAGAGAAATGAAATCGCGCGACTCATAAATTAATTAAGACAATAAAACAATATAAATGGACGGTTAGGGGGACTTGTGTCTGAGTAGCCTTTCCTCAGCTTCTGGTTATGTATCTTTGTATCTTCGAGTACGTGCCTGATTGAGAATTATTTATGCCGGGCATGAGTTGCATCAATTGTGACTTGATTGAACTGTTGTGCCATCAGCCCGCCTCTCTCTCCCCTCCCCCTCTCTATTATCTTTGCCCCGTTCTGCTGTGCATCTGTCAGATACTCGGTATCTTTGACACACTGACTTGACACCTGTCATCTTTTCGTTTAACCTTAGATGGCCAGCATCTCCCACTACCAATGCCCCCACTCTCCGCCCGTTACCATGTTAATTTCGTTCTTGACATGCGTTGTTGTTCGACTTGCTCTCGTCTGGTTGTCGTTGCACTCCCCCTAGATGCTTGTATCCCTTGTCATATCCTACGGCACGGACTCCTCGAACATTGCAGGCAACGACCTTACGCCCATGTCGCAGCCCCTTGACCCCACCCCTCGACAGCCACCTTTGGGGCACAAAGTAGTTGTATTTATGTTAACTTTGACATAAGCCCAACATGCAACTTTCCGGCTGCTCCGTTGCAGTTGCATGTCCTCGCATAAAGTGTCAAAGTTAAATAATCTCGCAAGAGGAGAGCCCGACAACATGGGCCAGAGATGGGTGGATATTCGGGGACTGCAGAACGGCCAAGTAGCCCCCGGCTCAATTGGAATCTTGTGCAATATGTATTCCCCAATTTGTAGGTTACTCGCAGGCCAAGCACCATGTATCAGGGCTCTCTGTGTGTCGAGGAAGAGTCAACAGCCATCAAGATGTATTATGTACTTCTATAAGGCTTAAAACAATCAATAAACAATAAAGAGAGAAGTAGAAATAAACAAATATTTAGAAATTAATTTCTAAAATTAAAAACTCACTTGATAAACATTTGAAGAAATGGATTTATCCATGAATACGGGGTCAAATAACTCTTTTCTTATGAATAACTTTCGCAAGTGGAATCGATTATTCTAATAAAGAATTAAACTTAAATTTATATCTTATCCTTTTATAAAATTACTCAAATAATACAAATTCTGTTTCAATTTAAAAACTTTAATTGTGAAGCATATTTCAAGTCTTTAAAGAGTGTTTAAACTTATGTGCTTCACGGATTTAATCTGATTTTAAAGCATAATATAACCTATCCTGAAAACGTATATTTAAACCTGAATTATATTATGATTAAGGAATAATTAAAGAAACAAAGAATGATTAAATTCAAGGTAATACACGCTTTAACACGGGTGACAAGGTAGAAAACTACATTTATAATATATTTTCCTGAGTAAAACACATTTCACATCTACCAAATTAAAGTCTCCTTACACTTGACTGGACATATAACCAATCGAAGGGAGTAAAACCCCAGGAAGGATGTTGGTACATACTATATATACATATATAAAGGGGTTGAAACCTGTCACTGTTCTTACAGAAACAAAACGAATAAATTATACAAGACTTTGTCCTCAATTTTTCGTCAGAAAATAAATTACTTCGATTCCATTTCCGCAGTAACTTAACAAATTACCTAATTTTTATGGCTGTTTTGGGGATTTTTGCTGTAATACTTAATAATAATTGCTCAGTTAAGAGAACATTTCATGCAAAATTTAGATCTCGGATTGGGCTATTTCTTACTATTTGGGTGTTAAATTTTAATTTAATGTTCTATACAAGGAAGTTGCTAACTTAAAGATTCTATAATTTTATAAGCTTTACAAATTGCAAAACAACCAAAACTTATTCATTTAATTAAAAACAATCTCTCATATATAAATTTATGTTTCTAATATTACAAAATTCTATTAATTAACTTTTTTTGGCATTAATATTTAAGTCTCCAATTAAGTGGCAATAACACTATTTCTAATAAGCTATTTAATAGCAATTTAATATCTTAAAATTAACTACATTTTTTTAAAGAGATTCAAGCACGTGTAAATATATTTTACAGTTTTTCTTTGGTAAATATTGATTTGTGGTACACAAGTTAATCTTCTTTATAACTTAGATATGTGCATATGTATATTATATTAATCGCATAACTTATAGATTTAACCATAAACGTTACTCGGTAATATTTATTTATTTAAGTTAGTTAATCCATTAAAAATAGTTTATTTTGTAATATTTGCTCACCTTTTTTGGCGCCTTTCCTCCTTTAGCTGGTTTTGGTTTTCGGCTCTTTCGCTATCCTTGTTTCATTATTGCATCTTGTGGTTTCTGCGGAAAGTATCTCACGGATGCCGACGGCAACTCGCTTTGCCGTTAGTTTTTAGTTGGGATGCCAGAAAAGTCGAGTTTATTGCACATATCGCTCTCCGTCTCTCTCTCTCTCTCCCTCTATCCTTCTCCCTCCCGTTGACGCTCGCCCCCGCTCTGGTTGTTGTTGCTTTTGGCGAGTTACTTTTGCGGGCTTTGCATTTTGATGGAGATTTTATGATTAATTAAACACGCGCGCACACCAACACACTCGCACACATGCCCCCGCCCCCTCGCACGCACACACAGGCACTCGCACACACACACACATGCGTAGGCAGCGACGGCGGAGGCGGCGGTAATAAAAACGCACTGCGGTTCCGTTAACTGTTAACTGTTAATATTTGCAAATTTCCGCTGCTTTCAGGGTGTGTGTTTATTCTTATTTATTTATTTTTTTTTATTTGAGGCGCCCAGCGCTTTCAGGATTCAGGGTTCTGGGAAAAAGGCGCTTTCGCTTGCTGACTGAACCACGGCCAAGAACGGAATCGGAATCGCAATCTCAGGCTGCAGCTCGAGTGCGAATCCGAGGCCGAGTCCGAAACGCACGAGCACAAACGAACACGACGCGAATCGACGTCGGCGTCGGAATGTCCTTAGCGCTTCTCGAGTGGCGCCCCCGCGCGGGCAGAGCAGAGCAGAGAAGGCAGAGGCAGCGGCAGCGACGTCCTGTGAGCGACTGCAGCGCTCTATACTAAAAAAACAGGAGTCGCCGCCAAAATTCGCAGCAGCGAAAGCTTCGCTCCGCTCCGCTCCACTCTCGCACCACCTTTCTCTCTCGCACGCTCGCGCTCTCCCCCTGTTAGGGGCTAACAGCTGGGGAAATGCCGTATAAGACTGAACTTCGAATGTTACGTCGCTGTTAAACCGGCCAGCAGCACTATAGCCGTGCTCCTTCCTCTCGTTCGGCGGCACTCTCTCTCTATGCGAGTATTAACACACAGAAAAAAAGAGACATAAAAAAGGAGGGAGAAAAAACCGAATGAAACGTCTTCGTTTTTTATGAACGTGCGCGCAGCGGATCGGCAAATAAATAAAAACGCATATAGAGCAAATTATGACAACTTTAGGCGGAGCAACGTCGACGTCGACGGCGACGCAGGACGCGCGTCATCTTCTCCTTTTTGTATTTTTTTCTCGTTATTTCGACGTCCTCGTTGGCTGCGAATCTCAATCATATTTCCTTTATGTGCTGCCTTCTTCGCTGCTCCCTTTATTTATCCATATTTCTTTTATGTTAACTTTGCTGCTTCGTCTTGCCTTCTGCTCGGCGAATGTCCTTTCAGGATTTCGCAGTAGGATTTGGCTTTCGGCTTTTCGCTGCGAAGACATTGCCGACGGGAATTTCACAGGGAACGTTTTGGTAATAGATATTTTTGCGTTTGTGAAATCAGAATTGGAATGTTTCTATAATGAAATCCTTGAAATTAATCAAAGTTTATTTTGAGTTAATTATTTATCCACTTCATTTTATATAAAGCATAATCCACCTTTGTTTAAGCTTCAACTATAGGCAGATATTCCATTGTAATATATTTTAATGACTAAAAGCATTAAATTTCTTGTTTTTAATCAAGATTTTATTATATTGATGTTTTTTTATTTCCAAAATGTATTTTCAAATGTATAGCAATGTTAGCAAAAGGTGTTATTTTCTGGCCTTATTTTGTTATTTTATAGGTATAATTGGACAGATAAATTTAAAAACTGAAAATAGAAATGTTAGAAAAATAATAATTAAGAAAATTGTATATCATAACTATACTGTTTATCATAAAAAATACAATTTTTAATAGTATACTAACCTGTTTCATTAAAAAACCTTATTAAAATTCTTAGTTGTACTATAAGAATATATTTATAAATAGTCAGAAATTACCACAGTTTTACAAATAAATTTCTATAAGTTCTGTACTAAAAATAAATATTTATTTAATTATTTTTCAAGCAAAATAAAGTATCGTTTTCACTCTTTTTCAAAGTATTCAATAGTTGGTATTAATAATGCAATTCATTTGATTCGTTTTTATTTCAATAGGATTCATTTTGATTTACTGCCTTGAAGTCACGTACATTTTATAAATCCCAACATACATACCTACATATGTATTTGAAAAAAGATAAATCTGCATATTATTCCTGTCTATATAAGCAACTCCTCCCTTATTGAACCGGGCAAGGGTTTATTAACAGCTGCCACTTATGAATTACTAAAAAACAACTCGGTGGCAACAAATAATTCAAAATGGTTGGTACTCAAAATAAAAAATAGAATTGTAAAATGAGAACAAAGTGAGAGGGAATGAGCAGCAGATCAAACAAAGGACTCACGCAAGGCAAACAGAGTTGTGTTGTGCTCTTCCCAACCCCCAGGAGCATCCCTACACACCGATCTATATGTGTACCTAATATGATGTATATGATGATATCAAATAATAACTAACCCTCTACCTTGATCCCTGCTATGGCCTTTGTGGAATTAGCAGGCTGTACGCGGGTTTCGCACTCGAAAGGACATTTAAATTCATTTTTCTACGCAGGCAGAGCTACATAGATACCCTTTAATAAATACTACAAAATAATAAGATGGCAGACAGAAAGTCTATGAGGTTTCCCCCATGCCATAGGTTTCATTTATCACTACTGAATGCCCCGAAGAAACGAAACCGAACCCGTTCTTCGCTCTTCTTCTCTGAAATCTTCCAATAATCATGGCGGTATACCCCTTTTCTCCTCTCAATGCAACGGAGCGAGACAGCAAGTTGCATTTCTATGCAAATCATTTTGAAAACTCGTTTTTCCTACAACAATTTTTTGATGACGCCGATTTGTCTCCACAATCATAAAAATCGTTCAAGAAAACATACGGAAAACTCTGAGAAAAGGTAAGGCAAATCAAAGAATTTTACCCGACCAAAAAAGAAATACAAAAAACATAATTAAATTTCGGAATAAATTATTACTACAAATCTACGCTTGACCCTCAAGGTCCGAAGAGGCCATCGGAACATCTTTTATAATTTTCGGTTTACCTCATTTTTCGTCCCATTTGTGATAAGAGAACGTGAGAAGGTTAGGAAAGGTTATGGGAGATGTCGGTGGGATCTGAGGGGTTTCGTTTTTAAGGGAAATAATATTTTACTCGAGAGTATATAGTAGAGTAGCTTTTCCAATCAGAAATAATATGTAGATAAGGTTTTAAAAACAATATAATTAGGAAGAAAACTGTAGAAATTTTATTCAAATATTTGAAATAGAATTATATTTTGACTGCTATTAAAGTAGCATTTAAATACGCTTATTCCTTGACTCATTTCACTTCAACTTTATTCCCACACAATTTATGTACTGCCTTCGGTCTATTAATACCAGCAAATAGATATATATATTTTTTGTAGTCACGTCTAATTGCCTGACTCATTAGGCACTCAGCCCCAAAGTTCAGTCCTAATTCGAAACCCTAGAAAATCTATAAAATGTGAAATGCACGTCGCTCGTTGATCAAGATCACTCGCCGGAGGTTTCAATATATTATATATCACGTGTGTGTGTGTGGCGGGAAATGAAATAAAATAAATTGAAATTGAAATTAAAGTTGGAAAAGTTCTTTATTTTTATTTTTCTCATTTGCCGTAAAATTAAGTACTTGTCGGAGAAGTACCAAAAGGTTCCCCCATTCGGCTGCGTGTGGGTTGAATGGGTTTTTGATATGTTTTGTGAGTGATTTATGTTAACGATGACACTTTTCGGGGGAATCGATACCTACTTAGGGCTTGGGTTTCCCGAGGGTTTACTTTAAATTTGAATTCTGCTTTCTGGTCAGTTGGTTTCTGTACTTTTGTGTATTTTTGTAATCAAATGTGGTTTTCTAGTTTTCTTATACTTTCATTTATTTTATTTTAGTGAATATATCTTGTATTTCTTTAGAAATTTATTATTTCTAGTCTTGGTTTGAATTTTCTGCAATTCTTGTATTTTTCTTGCTTTTCTATAGTTATATTTTTTAAGAAAATACACATTTGAGTCGTTTTCTGGTCAATTGATTCCAGTTCCTCATACTTTTCTGTATATCTAAGCTGTGTATTTTGTAGCTACATTTTTCTTACAGCTTATTGGGAAATATAGAATATATATTTGGGTTTCCTAGCTGCTTTTTATTTATATTTATTCTTCATAGCCTTACGTTAGTTTATAGAAAATACAACCTTGTTTGCCTTTTTCTGGGCAAATTAAATTTAGCCAAAAAAGCCGGAGACAGAACAAGACCCAAGTCGAATGCGAAGCTGGCAAGCATTTAAGAGTTGACCTTGTGACGGGCAGGGATGGTGGGCGGGGCTTTTGGCCCCGGCACACTCTGGGCCATTTACCCAATTGCGTTTAATCGATTTCTTTGTAAACTGGAAACCAATGTCAACAGCCTCAGCACTCGGCACAGAAAACTCGCACAAATAAACAAATTCCTGGCTGGCAAAAAAGGAGCCGACGACGAATTTTTGCTCCTTTCGAGCGGGAAAAACATTTACACACTTAAACGAGCGAAGGAAAAATAAAAATAAAGGAAAGGAAAGACGGAATTTCTTGCGGGGTGGCACGAAATCTATATATCGAAAAGAAAACTAAGAAATTGTAGTGCAAAGAGGGAAGTAAGGCCGGAGTCCTATTCGCTTAGGTAAATAGACACAGACACGGACGCAGACACAGTCACAGACCGTTTGTGTATCTGCTGGATACACATCGGAGTGTCCTTGTTTTGGGGCGTCCATTTTACAGTGCCTTCCATCGATTTTTCTCCCCAAAACAAAGTTTTCTTCATAACTCAACTTTTGGCAATTAACACACCCACCAGAGGCCCAAAGCCATCATCATTTCGAATGCTTAATGGCAAATTTATGTGGCGCTGCATTCTCTCCTAATGAAAATGGAATTCATAAAGCGAGGCAACATAAAACACTCATGCTGCGATATATGCTAAGTATATGTATATATATATTCTTGGCTCGTGGCAGCCACATGTTCCATCGACGGAGATCATCCGTGGATCGGCAAAGTTCCGCCCCGAAGGGGGGTTGTATTGGACTCCGGCAGATGTCTAGAAGTTCCCGAATTGGTTGAGGAATTTTCAAAAAGACTCATAAATTATGTGAATCATATTTTAAAATCTGTTTCAGAGAGAGAAAGAGATTGAGGGCCCTTTTACATTTCTTGACAAATAATTGTGGCAAAAGTGGTCACATTTTACCCTTGTCATAAATATTATTTCGAAATTTCTAACATTTTCTAATTAACATAAATATTTTGTGGGTTATTAAAGCAATATGTGAGTAAAATTTATTGTGTATAACTTATGCGTTTATAAACATAAGTTGAAATCAAAGTTTAGAGTTATACTCTTGTTTCACTTGTATAAAAATATAAAGCATTTATTTATTAATTATCTAGTCTTGTTTTATCTAGTCTTGAACTATTTATTAATTAGGACTTAGTTATTCATTATTATTTATTTTATTAAAATCCTCTATCTCCTCTCAGCAAACCGAATTTTCGACATGTATTTGTGGCGACTTTAAGCGTTTCTTGGCACAAACATTTCGCCTGCTTCCAATGAAAATTTAATGACAATTGTTGCATTTAAATGTTGGCCCATTTAGCCGGGTCCTTCAGCCCCTTTGAAACCCCCCTCGTTTCAATGCTCTTCAGCCGCCGCCCGCATCCCTGGCCACTCTTCCCCTGCCTCCGAAAACTGAGGGTCGGAGCCCCGACAAAATCGATAAGGTCCAAAATAGACATGTCTGTGCTGCTTCTGCTTCCACTTCGGGCTTTGGGTTTTGGGTTCTGGGCTCTGGGCTCTGGGCTCTGGTGCTCCAATGTCGCTTCCTCCTTTTTTGCTGCCTTTGCCGGCAACGTCAACAAGATATATTAGCTGGTTTCATTATGAGGGGGTTTCCCCGTTCGTTCCAGGATGCGTCGGGGAGTGACGAAAGTGACTGGAGGCCCCCCTTTTTTCCGACACCACCTTTTGTCAAAGGGATGTCCTTGCCCTCGCAGTTGTTGCTGCGGCTGCTGCTGGGGGACTGTGTGTGTCCAGCAGACATGTATAAAAGGATATGCGAAAGATATTTAAGATAACCAGAATTATGAGAAAATAAAATTCAAATACATACATATATAATGAAATCAAAATGAATACCAAACTTTTGAGATAAATAATAAGCGTTCATTGGGTTCATTATTAAACACATTGTGTTCAATGAAATAAATTAAATCAAATTATTTATCTTCTGGGTTCATTTTCAAAAATAAATCAACAATTAAATCATACGGTATTTAGACAGTGAAAACTAAACATCCTCTTATTTGGTTCTTCTATTTAGCAAAAAATCAGAGTTAATCGGTTTAATTTTCAAAAATGAATTCAAAATGAACACTAGTTACATGACAGTGTGTTCATTTGGGTCCTGCATATGTGAGCGAGTATCTCTCTTTCCATTTCTCTCACTTTTATTCCTTTCTCTCTCTGTCTGGGACGATTTCCGGCGGCTTCTAAGCGAGAGTCCTTGCCAATTGCTGTGTCCTCAGTGGCAGTGACTCGCGCCGAAAAAAAACAACTTTCGTCCGTCCACGCCCCCATGTCTGAACGCCCCCTGTTTCGCCCCCAATCCCTACTTCACCACCCTCAACCCCCCGAGCCCCTCTGCAGTGTGTCTGGGTCTGGCTTTTTTGTCGCCATCGTCTCGCAGTTTCACTTTTTGCCAGCTGCTATTTCCCCAACGACCGTTCAAATTTCCATTGCGTATGGGTGTAGATGTCTTATATACCAGCGTATATGTATACATATGTATATCTGGCTAAATGTGAATATATGTATATGCAGAACAACTGAAACCGAGAGCAGGAAATTGAAAAACCCCAACCGAAAAAAAAGGAGGAAAAACTGCGGGCATTTTTATGTTAATCAGGTCAATGGCACGCTGAAAACCCCACATCCACTTAAAGCCAAAATTGGGCCACTATACCAACACCACAAAAATAAAAGAACAATCAGCTTTAGTTTTTGCTACTGAAGCTTTAACAATTTGTTTAGACTTTGTTTAGGACTTGTATGTACTTATTTTAGTTTTAAAGTTGTGACAAATTTCGACTATAATTGAGGAGGTTATCTAGAAATTCGGGGTTGATTTTGCTCAATTTGAAATTGTGGAAGAGCACTTAACTCTTTCCGATCTCGTCATTTTGTTGTGCTCTCAACCGAGATATTTGTTTAGGCAGGATGAGCGAACACAGGCCTAGGTAAACGCAGAAGGACATCCATAGTTCCATTGTTATGGCTGATCCTGTTATGATTCCATTTCACATATAGCCAGCAGGAACTCCCCTTTCCGATGCTGTGACAATTTTGAAATAAATTCCATGATGTAAGTTGGTTTTTCATTCCGGATTATAGGGAGATTATATATGTTTCGGCAAGGGAAATAATTCCTTAAATAATTCGCGAGGAAACTATTTGGAATTTGAGTTACAATTGAGATCGAAAGGATGTTTGTAGGTCAATGAAAAGTGTTTCTGTGGGAAATAGTACAGTATAAACAGTTTCAACAGATTTGTATAATATATGCCACCATTTTAATATTTAAAGTTTTCCATTTAATTTTTATTATCAAGACAAAAGCTATATATGTAAGTATATTTTAATTTTACCAAAATAATGTATAGAAATCATTGTTCTCCCCTTCTTTAGTTTGAAATTCTCCATGAATCTTGAACAACTAGCAGATTTAATGATCCATTCAATTGCGAAATCCCGCAGACAAGTTTCCATCCCCAAAGGCATCAAAAATAGCGACTGACAAGTGTACGGAGTATACAAAAAAATAAAATTGAAAACGTAAAAGCTTTTTTCTGCCAAGCATGCAAATTTTATTACGCACGCTCACCATACACACATCTACACTCGCATCGTCGCTTTTCCGGCGAACTCCATAATTATGTATTTATGCAAATTTCCGGCAGAGCGAGGCGCAGGAGTGACGCCGCCATATTGTCGCATCATTTACCATTTACGAAATTGTTTAATTCAATTAAATA
This sequence comes from Drosophila bocqueti, assembly GCA_018151655.1. NCBI lineage: Eukaryota > Metazoa > Arthropoda > Insecta > Diptera > Drosophilidae > Drosophila > Drosophila bocqueti. The sequence continues at coordinate 9,787,471 of JAECXF010000002.1, forward strand.
ATTATGCATATGTTTTGCCGTCACGCATGACACCCTGCAACCTGCCCGCAGTTCGCAGTCAGTCACCACCCTTGAGGGTGTCGCGTTAAAAAAGCCACCCTCCCCCTCAAAATGAGCGACAATAAACTTTCGGGTGGGTGTTGTGACAATGCCACTGAGAGGGGGCAGGATTCTATCGAGAGGTTGGGGAGGAGTGTGGCAAGGTCTTAAGCCTCTGCTCCAAGGAGCGTGGCCTGCCAGCTAATTCATAAGCAGGAGCAAGGAGACCCACGAACGGAGCTACAGCGCAATTCATTTGCCTAATGCCAGGAAAGGACTTACGAGCCTCAAAGGAGGTGTAGTAAGGATTTCTTTTCCCTCATACGAAACTTTATTCGCGGATTTAACGAAAAACTTTTATCGAGTCAATTTCATAGGCATAAACGAAATTACCTATACCATATATGCAAATCGGAGAAAAAAAACCAATAACAAGGATGCGGCCATAATGTGTTTCAAGGATTTGAAATTGAGTGTATCCAAAATGGGTTTTTTAAAGGATAAACCAGGCCATTGCCAGCCACATTTGCTCTTGCCTCACATTTTATTTACTTACCCAAATTAAAAATAACAAAGCAATAATATAAATAAATGTTTAATGTAGTAAAGGAAATAATATTCCGAAGGAGAAAGTATTAAAATAAGGGTTTGTCATTGGAAATCATTCATTTAGTTGGTATAATATATGTACGTTTTTATGTCTTGAAGTCTTACCAAACCATTCTTTAATTATTCAACTTCCATAACCACAATTTATATTAAATTCCTATAAATAGTTCCTTCAATCACGTTTCTCCCATTAAAATCGTTCAAAAAGAAGTTCAAAGAGCAAAGTGTAGGTGACGAGAGTTATTACCTTTAAAAAGATTTCCCGACATAATTCTAAACCTGCCTTGAAAGGGAAGCCGTCTCCGGAGTTGCCGACAAAGAGATGTGAAATAGTTTATGTACCGATTCACACACAAAAAAAGAGACTTGACATTGGAGGAATATCAACCTCTGTTTCTGTTTAGAATGCGAGCAAGTGCCTCCATTTTTTCCACATTTTTATTTGATTTTCATATAATTTGGATTTTGATTGAAATTAAATTCGGACACACGCTTTGCATGTCTAATGAATACGGTTGAAGAAAAGCCTATTTCCATTCCCATGGGGTCTCTCTGTGTCTTTGGATTCGTGGGTGTTTTTTCAGAGCGGAGTAGACGAGTTTTGACGCATTTCTGATATCTTTTTAATGTTCTCATTAAACGAATCGAAGACGTCACCTGCATTTGGTATTTGTTTAAAGTAGATTCAATTTTCCGTTGGCATTCCTAAAAAGGCGGGAAATTAAGTCTAAAATTAGATCCGAACTTGAAGCTACATGAACTTAATAGTAATCTATGAGCATCTTTGAGATTTTAGCAGAAATTGTGTATTTAAGTTCTTTTTGAATTTTAATCAATTTAAATGGAATTCTTCTGAATTCTTCAAAATACTCCAGTAAATTAGATCTTCAGAGCTCGATATCGATCTGACAAAGACATCCCTCAATGCAGCCACCCACAAACCCCAAATAAATGACATATTGTCGATTGTAAACCAATTATTTGTGTCCTCGATTTATGGGAACCTGCTGTAATCGATATGCAGCGATACCGATCTCCGTTTGCGCTTTTCTCCAACTGCGGCAAATGTGGAAATGGAAAACAAATTTCCCGTATTCAAACCATAAATTAAATGCCGAAAAAATATCCAATTTCCCAGTGACTCAGTGAATTATATGTGAAAATCTTGTGGTTTTCTTCAAGATTTTCGGCATGCAATTTTCCAGATTGTCATCGGAGCAGGGACAATGGGTATAATTGATATGTAAAATAATATTTCGGTCGCTGACAGAACTAAACCTCTAATAATGATACCCAGATACAGGTCCTCGCCGCCATTCATTCATTGTTCATCGGGGCCTGGCCTGGCCTGCTGTGCTCTTAATATAATAATCATAATAAATCCCTAATAATTTCCGAGCCATCAAAGAGCAGCGGCGACAACGACGACGACGGATTGGAATTTAATGGTCTGGGGACCGAAGACGGGGCCCAAGATCCCAGAGCCGAGAGCCGAGAGCCGGCTTAATGAACTCGGTTGACAAATTTGAAATCTCTGGATCCTTGCTGATCCTCGCAGACAAAAGCGTGTTTCATTAGGTTGCGCAAACAGCTCATCCGTCATGTCGCCGGGCCTTTGTTTGGGCAGGCAAACTGCGGTTGATTGCACACGATCCCAAGGATGCGAGGCATCCTTCAGGGGGCACTTTTAACTAACTTTCCACGAGTGCCGGGTAATTGTCTTTGCCCCTAAGGCTACAGTAGCTGCCAGCCATTGTTCGCTTGGCATGGAATCTGGGATCCTTTGCCTTTGTATTTACGGAAAATTTGTCAATCGAAGCTGAGAAGTTGCTCGGCTAAGGAGCAAATCAATTTCGGTCAGCCCTCAGATCTCTGCCGGGAGGAGGAAAACAGTGCCAGCTGCGGGGGATCCCTTATTGATATTTAATTTATGTCCTATTTGAGAGACCATTGATGACACAAATTACATATTGACACGCTGATGGTTTTTTAATATGCACACACACACTGAGCCGCCCTCGCCGCAGTGTGTACGTCATCTGGCTCTGGGTTTGGGTTGTGGTTCTGGGCTGGGTCTCCCGGTTGAAACAATAAAAATGAAATTCATTTAATGAATTTATACATTTAATTTATTGGCGCGGCCCTTTATCAAAATTTGATAAAGACTCACGGCCGCCGGATCCAGACTTCAATTCGGATTCCCTCCATTGCACACCATCGACGCCGCTCCCTCTTTCCACGGACATTAACAGATGCGGTTATGTTGGTTAACAAACATTTTATTGGCAGTTCAATTTCGATTTTTAATTAAAGCGTGAAATATTTTTGAACGTCATTTATACGGCAATGTGTTCAATGAGCATTGCGCGATCCCAGAATTAATTCCGATTGCGGGCAAGTAGGGGATAATTACGGCCATTAAAAGGGCCAAAAAGAGAAAGTCTGCTATTATTTTTTCAAGGAGCTTGAAAGAAGGTTGCTGAAAGATTTTAAATATTAAAATTCTGAGACTTAAAATTAATCGAATAAATAAGTCTTATGAATTTCTACATGAACAGAAAGCAATTTAGATCTATTATTAAGGAATTACTTCATTATAAAATTGCTATTTAGTTAGTTATAAACTTATTAAAAAATTTACAAAACAATGCAAAAAAAAAAACATGTTCTTAATTTAAAACCCTTATATAATGTCGTTCCAAATTTCCAATTTATCTTTTACCTTCCCAGAATGTCGAACAGTTGCTTTTCTTAGCCGCCACAAATCCAATTAAGCTGCAAAAAGTTGCAGGAAAAGGCATTTATTTGATATTTCCCACTGGCGGTTGGCACAATAGCGTTAATTACAACAATGCAACGAAGGCAAACAATATGGATAACGCGACTGAAAATGCAGACTCAGTTCGGTGGACACAACAACGTGTGGATCTGTGGGGCTTCCCTTCGATTCGGCCCCATATAAATGCCTGCTTATGTATATCATTTTGTTACGGGGTCCGTGTGTACGTAAATGATCCAACATTTGTGCGACTATTATTCCACGCCTTGAATTTAATTCGAAAAGGGGCCGAAACACCAGGGAAATAGTTGCTAAATGGCAAAGAGACGACAACGACAACAGTGGGCAAAACAAAAAGCATCGATACAAATGCGATTAAATTACAAGCCTTAACTATTTACGTGCTGGGAAAGCCAGGTGGGAGAGATGGGAGGCGGCACTGACGAGGGGCCTGTAATTCACATTAAAACCATAGAACACGAAAAATGCTCCAAGTCGGCAAATAAGCAAAAAAGTTCGAATAGGAAAATTAAAAATCGATAACATTAAATTGAGCCGACACCGATTGGCGGATGGGTGGGTGCCGTGCCACGTCGCCACGTTGCCGTTTTCCATGCAAAAAGCAAGCAGGCAATACAAAAAGTAAGAACTTAAGCGTATTAAATTGGATTTGATGGAAAAGCTGCAACCAAACATGCGACAAATGCCACACACACACACTTATGCACACAAAGGATAAGTAATATGCATGTGTGTGTGTGTGAGAGAGGAACAAATTTAAACAAATTTGCATTTGCAGAAATATATCATGCATAAGCGTAAAAGTAATTTATCTGCAAATGTTGTATAAATTTAGCAAAATGATTGGAAATCTTTGGATAGTTGGTGTTATTTACATTTGTTTCGTATTGCCGATATTTTGAAATAGATTTTTAATCATTTAAGTCGTTAATTTCTTTGCTACTACAAAATTAATTAACTATGGTTGCAAGGAATTCCTTAATATTGTTATTTTACCATTTTTTAATATTAGTATGTTTAGGTTTTCCAAAGTTAATTTTAGACTTATTGATATTATCGATTGTACACTAAGAAGTAAATTTGTATTACATATTAGAAGGATTTTCGATATATTTCAATAATTTTTCATTCAAGACGATTTCAACATCATTATTAATTGTAAACCATTTTTAATACAACAGGAAATAGACTAAACTTTAGACTAAAAAATTATAGGATATCTTCTATATCTCATTTTAAAAAAACTTCCTTCAGGTTTCTTGCTTAATCATATTCTTAAAAAGAAGTCAAGTAACATAGGAAACATATACAAATTCCCTTTCTATAAACATTTCCTCGTATGCATAACTGTCGCCTCATCAATTTACTGCCAGGCATTTGCCCGGCCACCAAATGGAAATGGAAATGCATTAAAAATTGATTTACGCCGCCTATTTACGCTCATAAATTTGTAGCTATTTAGCGGTTCTCCAAAACAACCAACAAATTGTCAACATACATTCACAAACAACGGACGGAGGCAGCTCAAAAAAAAGAAAAGACAAAAAACTGAAATATTACACTCGAATATGAAAACAACAAATGACAAAGGTAGTGGGGGCGTACACAGGAAAAACGTTCCTTTTTAATAAATACATACATTTATTGACGGAAATATTTATATCTTAAGCAATGTTAAAATTATTAATATTATTTAGAGTTTGAAAATAAAGAAATAAATCTTAAGGGAGCGTAGAAGAAATGTTGTCTGATTAAGATAGAAAATATTTCTTTTAGTCTTCCTTGTAATTTAAAATATTATCCACCTTTATCATTACATATTTCTTCTATCTTTTACAAAATATAAAAATTTTTTAGCAACTAAATTTTAATGAATAAATTTTATTGAATGTTTTAAATAGAAACTACTTTATTATTATTAACATTTTATTATTAACAAACAAATTTAAGAGCAAAATCTACTTTTCAGTCCGATAAATGATATTGCAAGACTGGCGTATGTTTCTGTCTAAAATAATACCAGTAAACAGTGGCTAAAAATATTACTTAATATTTGTTTGATAATTTTATAGTATAGAAAATTATTTTTATAGCATATCTAATTTTTTCTTTGTGTATCCAAGACATTTAGACAGAGACGGACGACAGCCGCTTGAGCGAAGCGCAGCGGAAGCCACGCAAAACGAGAACAAGAACAACAGAGAAAACATAAATGAAAACGAAAACAAAACGGGGAAAAAACATAAAACATAAAAATAGAAATGACAATGCGTTGACAGTTGTCTCGGTATAGGTGGAAGGGGAAGGGGAGAACCCGGAGGGCAGGGGAAGCGAAATGGCCAGCAGGATTCAGAGCACATTCCTGGGCCTAATAGGAGATGATATGAAGAGTTTTATGGGTTTTAAAGGAGTTTTTCTGATGATTATTATTTAAAATTTATATTTTAATACTCTGAATAAATTAAAAAAAAATTATTTAATACATTTTTAGTATCCTTAGTGATGATATTTTATATGAGTAAGGTTTAAACCTTATGCATCTAGAAAATAAAACAATTTCCTATAAATTAAGCCCTTGGGTTTAGTTTACATGCTCTTTCTATATCAAATATTTAATTCCCTACTAAACAATGCTCTAACAAATCCGCTTATCATATACGATTGTTTACAATTTCATTTTAATATGATCTCTCCCAGGACTTGAATGGCATCCTCATTTGCAGCAAGTTTGCTGAGCTGCTAAGCTGCGGTGAGGGAATCATTTCGGGATGGAAAAGTGGCATCATTAGGATCGCATTTATGGGGATCGGAAGTGACAGAACCCACTCATAGATGGCACATTAATTTTCGCTGGAAATTGGTCTGAGTTAATGTCCTGCAAAACGGACGCTCGGGTCATCTGTCCGATTGTCAAAGGTTTCTATATTGATTTCACAGTTATTGCTGCTGACACAGCCCCGGTATTCGAATTGAAAGTGTAATATTTCAATTTTTGAACCGGCCACAATGGTCAACTGTCCTGGTGTAAGGGGGAGGATGGACTTTGTCACAACTGCGGACGTGGCACAATTTAAACTGCCTGACCCTTAGACCCTCGACTGGTGACTGGTCACCGGGTCATCGGTCTGTCCACCCCCTTTCACGGGTCCTGGCCGCCACCACCTCCATTGTCCTGCATTGTCCTGGGCGTCCCGCTTCGGGTTTATTGTTATTGTTATTATTCGAAAGTGTTCCTCCTGCAACGGCCGAGCGGAAGTATTCAAACCCATTGTTGCTGCACTTCTACGGCCTTGACGGGATCAGGGAACGGGAACGGGGACCCCGGACACGCGCCATACGGGGACTAATGACGAGGCCCGAACCACGGAAGCCGGCTCAAGTGCTCCTTGGATAGACACTGGCAGAAAATAGGAGATAAATGTTGAATTTATATATTGTTAGGAAGAAGAAAATTCAACAATAAATATCTACGTTTCCTAACATAGATCTTAAGAGTGCTCAGTTTAGGAATACATTTAAATTTGAGCCTTTCATCAACCGTGAAATTAGTTGGAAAAATTAAATAAAATATCTTAAATTTAATTTATTAAAATCGATTGATATTACTACTTTCTATAGTAATTTTCCTCAGTGCCATCGGCATCTCACCCTCAACCCCCAATTGCCAAGAAAGGAGTCAACTATCCGTCCATCTGTGGGTGGATGTATCTATATCTATATATCCTTCTCATAAAGCCGGGGCTAAATGATGCAAGCAATGCCCCTTCGGTTGTTGCTGCTGCTTTTGGCACACACATGACAGCCAGCCAAAAACCAATAAATGTTCCCAAATTTATTGCTTTTCATTCAAAAATTACTTTTGTTTGTTTCGGTTTTTCACAATCAAATCACACACAGAGAAATCCATCCCATCTATCTATTCCATCCAACCAGCCCGGCCATCCCCCGAGGTTATTTGCCGGACAGGACATCAGTTTTTATATCGCAAATTGTCAACAAGAGCGGCAGCAAAACAACAATCAACCAGGAAGAAGTACTAAAACGAATACACATCAAATTGCATGTGTCGAAATATCAATCTTTGAGATACAGAAAGGGGAAGAGAAGAGAATTTGTAGAGTAGTTCTTAGAGGAATTATAAACTCTAAAGAGAGAGGTAATTATATGTTTAAAATGTAAATATAAGGCATTTGTAAATAATATAAGATTGGATTTTCCCTTCCTTATTCTTACTATTTAGCATAGCTACACCTCTTTCCCAAAATTCTCCCATCAAATACAATTTATTTCCTTGATTAAGACAAAAGGCATTTCATATTTTAGCCAATTAGGTGTACGATCGCAACCAGAGATCCAACAAGCATCACTAATTGGCAGACGTTTAACACTCCCCCACTTTTTCCGATCTCCGCCCCCAAAGTATAGCCCATAAAACGATTTCCAAATGAGAATTGGAGGCACTCAGGCTGCCAGCGCAGACGGGAGAGATGGAGATCATCATCATCATCATCATCAGAGGAGGAGGAACATAAAGGGGTAAGAAATATGTAGGCTGTGCCCCACGGCTGCAGTTCCCCCACGCGCTAGTATGCCGATGATTAATTGCTCCGAAAATGTTTGTTTTCATAAACAATTTTTTTAATAGGCCCTCGCATGTGTTGGCTGTCGACTCGTCTCGTGGGTCGTGGATCGTGGATCTTGGGTGGGTGGGGTCAAAGACTTAAATCGATCCGAGTGTTGTCGCTGTCGGATCTTAATGCAGATGACTCCGATGACTCCGCGGAGCTATTTTCGTGTCCTCCGTCCTCCTCTGATCGATGCACTCGTGTGGGGAATGTAAAAAGAGTTGATAAATCAAAATGCCTCAAGCTCTTTGTGTCAGACAAATGAGCTGGCAGGCCATTGGCTTATTGAAGGTGTTAATTGGGCAGCAATTAGGTTGGACCTTAAGCGGTTGAAATTCATAACTCCCGGGGTCTTAAAATACACCAAGCACTCGGGGTAAAAATATAAATAGATCAGAAACCATAGAGCAAGAAAAACACTTTCCAAATGAAATTCTTGTGTGCTCTCTGGTTATTTCTGACCAGATTTTGGTACAATTAAAAATAAAAAATGTTTTCAACAGGTGACAAAACAATTTTACGGCCCAAAAACCACACGAAGCCCATAAAATGGGATTAGCTATCGGAGGGGGATGCTGATGATCAAAGGAGAGGGAGCTCTCTCTCTCTCTCTTGTCTCCTGATGCCTTGTTTTGAGTTAGAGCGACCATCAAATATTTTATGCATTTTAAATTGCTGCTAAAAAATGAAGGCAGGCCTTCATCTCCCTTCACTCCAGCCATAAATCTCTTTGATGCTTCTCGTGGCTGACAGGTAGATAGGTAGGCGGGCACGGGAGACTCTAGTGCCGGGCCCAAGGACAACGATCTCAAGTGCGTTATGAATATGAAGCAATAATATGTTTATGAACCTCATAACGATGCATTTTATGAGGTCATCTGCCATTGTCCAACGCTCCTTTGTAGGTCAGCCTTTGGCCTTTTGTTTTGCCGATCGACAAAACACATAAATAATCCTCGCATCGATGGGGAACTGGTTTGCCAGGGGCCAGCAAGAGGCACAGCTGTGCCATGCGGCATGCGGCGTCTACAGGTGGAAGTCGCTGCAAAAGCAGGCAGAAACCCGAGGATGCAGTCTGCAACTGTAACTGGAATGTAGACTTAAAAAATAGTTTCAAAAATGTGTAATTGATTTAAAAGTAAATATTCATATTTATTGGTTACTGAGTTTATATTTTTACAACTTAATAAATATTCATCAAAACCCTTCACAATATCACTGAATTCTTTTTCATATATTCTATCTCTACATAAAATCCATAATTATCATTTATTGTGCCGCATTTATTTAAATATTTTCCACTTATCCTACCAGCATATCGATATTAGTTTCATAAATCAGCTGCCAAGACACCTAAATGACTAATTTAATCAATTTAAATATCTGTTTTTAATAAATATCTGTTTTTAAATGCAAATTAATAACTTAAACGGTCTATTGGCCATAAATTGAACTGGCCATAAAAAATGCATATTATGACTTTGTGTTTGCTCACAATTTGAATATAATTATGACTGAGATTATGTGGGAAATAAGATAGATACAGATAGGAATCCGAATTCTCAGCATGAAGCCACAGAGCGAAGATCTTAGATCATAGCTCAACTGGTTTTTGCTAATTATATTCACAACTGTGACTCTTTTAAGAAATATTCAGAATTCCTATTATTTCTATTTAAAAAAGTGAAAAGTTGTAAATCTTATAATCACAGAACAAAAAGTCAAGCATACTGTCATGTTTGCAATTTGAAAAGCCTGATTATTCAGTCATATTCTGGTATTCAGAGAGGTAGCATTTGGGTAGAGCAACCACCGGGCAACAAAATTTCTCCAAAAACATTTGAAAATTTTTAAAGTTTTCTTAATTTTTGGGAAAGTACAAATTTGTTAGCACAATGTCGAACGGTCCGGAATTTAGTTGGGAGTACGGTCAGGGCGGACAGGGTCAGGGCAACAACTACTCTCAGGTGAGTTTTTACAAAGAGACATCGGAAGATGCCTTGAGTCCATATCCATCTTCTTCGTCACAATGCAGATGGGAATGAACGGATCGCCTCCTGGTGGTAGTGGGGGCCGCCAGTGGCTACACTCAAACCAAGCAAATGCTGCGAATGCTGCCTTTGCCTCGAGTACTGCGAATGCTCCGCCGAATACTCCAAATACAAGCTACATGCAAGGATCAGGGCAGACCGCATACGCCTCGCCTGGTGATCCTTTTGCCGCATACAACCAAAGTATGATGAACCAATATACCTTCAAGCCCACCTACGAACATTCACAAATGGGGTAAACGAATGGGAACTCTTCATTTTCAGTTGCTTCATTTTCATACAATTTCTTAGAGCTTCTATGGTGAATGGCGTTGGTCAAGATCCCGGCCAAGCAATGGGCAACGGGATGAGCAACGGGATGAGCAACGGGATGAGCAACGGAATGGGTTACGGAATGGGCCAAGGAATGGAGCATTCCATGGGTATGGCTCAAGGCATGGGTCAAGGCATGGGTCAGGGCATGGGTCAGGGCATGAGCTACGGCCAGGGAGCCACGGGTGGAGATCAGCGGTTAAGTGGCGGTTTCTCAAGGCGATCAAATGGTATGTAATGTAATGCCCTTGCCCAGTGTATAATTTGTAAAAAAATTCTTTCTTGCCAGGACTCAACGAAGCTCCCAAAAGTTACAGAGGTAGTTGGTTTTAGTATCACCCCACAACTCCGGGCTAAGTCTCACCGGAAAAAGTCCTATAAATCTTTTACAAAACAAAGTTTTATCTGTATTTCCACTAAGACTTGGACATAGACACACATATTTGGTAAATAAATCGAAATTTTGTATATGGCTAAATCAAAATCTCTTATTAAATGAATCGGGAAATAAAAATATAAAAAATTGTATCCGCTTTTGAAACATAAAATCGTTTACTTATCGATTATCTTTAATATTTTTCTTTAAGGAAACGTTCACTTATCGATCATCTTTATGTAAATGCTTCCAATGAAGTATCCAACAATTAACTTGATGAAATATCTAAATATTTGGCCCATATGTCAAGCTAATCGCGTATCCTCCGCTTAACCATGACCATTTAATTGTAATCGATATTCAAATATTGCCGTGGGTCAAAAGGATCCATTAACGCCGGGTGACCTTACGCCTCGCAGCCGCTCGGTGCTGTGACCTCTGTCAGCGGGGATCTGCATGGAAATCAGTGGAGGGAGGGCCGGAATGGGGTGGCTCGGGGTGTCGCAAGGGCATAAATAACAAATGCAATGTATTTGTATGTATAAATTATGATGATACTATTAGTTAGCATGTCATTTGGCAGCGGGCCTATAAATTACGGACAGGCAACAACTGCACCGCGCCCTGTTCCGGCTGCAGTCCCGATGTGCATCCGTTTTTTCTTCGGTTTTCGGGAGTTTTTATTAATAAATTTCCATATACTTACGACTCCAAAATGGGGCCCCACTTTCGTCGGAGACTCCACGCGCGTGTGTAATGATCTGTCGCCCTGGATCAGGGCACCGGATTAATGGTAAACCGAACACATTTTTCATCGAACATTCTGCTGCATTTTTCCTCGATTTTTCTGTGTTTTTTACGCGCGGAATTTTCTCTTTTTTTCGGAAGAACTTTGTAATTTATTTGTAGTAGGCGGCCGGGGAAGTTCAGTAAACTATCTGGAATTGCTACGGTTATGAGACAGTTCGTCGTGCTCCAAATACCCGGCGACAGTTGGTTCCGCTCCGCTTTGGTCTCCGCTGGAAAACCCTTCGGCGGATACCCGGACAGAATGCCGGTCACGTCTTAACCAAAGAATACAGTAATCACTCGTTTCTTTCACGCCTTCATTTCAATTCAGTTTTTCTGTTTTGTTTTTATCGTGTTGGATATGTATATGTAACATTAACTTAGTCCGTGACGGAGGGTTACAAATAAATTAAAACAATTGAAATTTACATTAACATTTCTCGACCCGAGTGGGGTCTTTTCACCTCTTGTACAGCTGTGATCAGAGGGAAACATGGGTAAGAAAAGAGTTTTAGACTTATAAGAAGTTAATACAAAATTCTAAGTAAATGTAACTTCAGCATTTAATTTTAATAGTTCCATATAAAGTCTAATTTATATTTTTTCCATTTACCTTTTATCATATTTTAGTCTCCAACAAAACATAATTCACAGATTCAAGAGCATACTATTTAGTAAAAATATTTTAATGGGCATATAAGATGGTAAAAAACTATCCTTTCATTGTATATAAAATAATGATCATCATTTTATATTCTCCAACAAACGTTTATTCATAGATTCCATTTGTATTTGAATATATTTGAATGCTTAAAATTAAATACAGCATTCTTTAAGTAATAGTGCAAATACTAATTATTTCATAGGGTACTCTCTGTGACTGCCACTGCCCTTTCACATCGAGTAGTTTGAAATATCTTGGTGTTATTTTAATTCGTTTGCCTTTTATTTCTATTTCTTCTCTTGTTGTTTTGTTTCTTCGCTTCGAATTTGTTTTCTATGCACTTATTTAATTGTGTTTTTATATTTATTATGTGCTTTTCTCAAGTCGCCTTTTAATGTGCGCCACATTTACGTAAAAATGTGTTTTTAATTTATTTTCTAGACCGCCTTTTGTCGCTTTATCGAGCTCATCGGGTTCAGGTTTAATTTCGGTTGATTCGTATTCGGACTCTGGGTTTTGGGTCTAGGTTTAAGGTCCACGGGAAAAGGCAAGGCGATAAGCACGCACCATTTTGGTGGTTTTTTGAATTCAAATTGAGTTTTTATTTTCTGGGCTTTAGTTGCTGTAGTTGCTTTTATTGCCGCGTCTTTAGTGCCGTGTAATGAAGGGTTTATGGGGCACTACGCGAAGTTATATTAAGTACCAGGCCCAGTTCCAGGAGTGTATTGTCTTCTGGCTGGCTTTTTATTGAGCCCTGTGTCGAGGTGATAGTTAGATGCCTTTTCGGGGCTATCAATCTGCGTCACACGATTTTATAGATATCACAATGGATAAGGCATTGTTCCGAAATTAGAAAATGGCGGAAACTGAAAAGAAAAGAAACTATGCTCCATACCAGCTTCTTTCTATATTATAAACAACTCTTATTTAGCTTATTATTCTTTAATAAAAATGCTACTTAATTAAATTAAGATTTCAAAGAAATTTACTTCATTAAGTGTACACTCCCACAGATATTCCAAGAGCGTGTTTATATGTATGTATCTGCAAACAATGGCAAATTGCAGAGATTGAAATGATATATCTGTTAGAAGCTAACTGGCCTGATTCAGGGGCTCGGATTTCGCGTTGTTCGCTGACTAAAAAACAGCCATAAAATCAACACTTTGGTTAGCAAAACAAACCGTTTAATGCAAAAAACAAACCGGAGGCGACAGCAACTAGCCACACCTGGCCTTTTTTTCTGCGAATAAAAAACGAAATGCATGTGCGAGTGCCGTGTATTGATAAGGGCGTGTCCCCCGGGTGCCATGCATGGCAAAAAAAAAAGGAATTCGCAGCAATTTGTTCAACATTTTTGTTGAAAAACCACAAATATCAATTGTCGGTTCAAGTGTCCCGGGGCAGTGTTTCCTTCGCTGCTCCAAATCAATTAATATGCGCCACTTTTTAGTGACATTTCCATAGGAGCGTAATTGAATTATAGGTGACACTGACCGGCCCCCCATTTCCTCCCCCGGGTCCCATTTTTCATGTTTCGTGTAATTCCAGCTGCCATCGAAACTGTGATGCCAACCCTGTGTTAGGGCCAGTTGACAACTCTATTCGGTGTCCACCCGCTGGGCGCCCGCTGCATTTATCACCCCGAGTCCGAATCCGAATCCGAGTAATAGCCGGCGTCCGTAGTCCCGAATTTTAGTCCAGATACCAGCGGGTGGTGGCCAGTGTCCGGCCGGGAAGCGATTAACCTTTGCGCGGAGTGGTGTCAGTTTAAAGTTGCCATTAACACGCCATTGTTCTCGGCCTTTATGGTCACTTTTCACCCCCATCGTTTGCGTCTTTTCAAGCTATAGGTTTTGGGTATTCCCAGAGCCAAGTCCAGTGTGGATTCCCGATCTAATTTCTTAATAGTTGATTGATATGCCCAGCAGGAATGGTCGGAGTTGAAATTAGATATCTCTTTATAAAGCCAGTAATTTGATGAGTAATCTAATGCTCCTTGAAGATTTTTGTGGTATTTTGTTAGATTTTAAATTACTTATTTGATACCTATACATATATGTACATTTTCCAAACGAAACTATTTTAATTTGAATTTCGTGTACTTTCTATGATATTTTCCTCCCTTTTTAAGCAGAATAAGAATTATAACCCTTTAGTGGTTATTAACTATTAAAATGATCCTTATATTTAATGTTACTAACCAAGAAACATCAGTTTGTCGCTTAGTTTGTACTTGGAAATTTCAGGTGCACTCTCTGCAACAATCTTTTAAGCACCAAGTTCTTTTAATTTTTATTTGTTAATACAGGAATCGTATAAAATGTTCCTGGAATTAAAACTCCTCTTAATGTATTATATTTTAAACTAAAAACCCTTACTTCAAAACCGACCAAATCAAATCGCTGATGAGTGAAACCCGACATTCCTTGATAACCATAAAAACCCATTCGATGGCCCAGAAAGTAATCAGGAAATTGTTGCCATCATTTCGGAGCGGGTAAGGCGACAGCTGCCCTCAGATGAATGACCATCGATTTTATTTTATTTGTCTTTCCACTCGAATCGAACGAAAAAAAGGGAGCAATGCCAACAATTGCGCTAATTTCGAATTAAATTTTTAATCTCCAGCCGACGAGCAGTTGCTGGGCCCATTATCCATTATCCACCCACATGTGTGGGTCCTTCCGGTCATTCCATTCACCCCTAGTACGGGTCATCTATCCACTGACCATCGCGACGGTCATCGATGGTCCGTCCACTCCCTCGCCTCTTCGAAACAAAGACAAACGTCAAAATTAACGAAGGATTTGGCGATTTAACGCTCAAAAACCAAACACAAGATGAAATGCGACTCGCTTCCGAAACGAACACACGAAATCAAAACTCACAGAAAATTAAATTCCAAGTGAAGGGATGAGACCTAAGCGGATTTGGAACGCCCACAACAATTTGTAACGGCCAGCAGGACAATGGCTATGGCACGGGGCCAGAGGAGTGCGTGTGCCCAGCGCGAGGACCATGGGTTTTCCCAATAACTCGACCCGAACCCAGCTCAGGGAATCCTTTGGCACCTCCATGCTGAGGGTTCCGGCTGAAAGGTGCACTGAACGAAAGGTTTACATTACTTTATAAGGATTTTTACTAGCAATAATCTTATTTATAGTTTATATAAGACAAGATCAATAAAATTAGAAAATTAATTTAACAAAAATAGTAGAATATCCATTTATTGAATTTACAGAATATTATATAAAATAACTTTCCATCTTATTCTTATACTATTCTATCTATAATTAAATCCTGAACTTATATTAAGACTCTTTAATTAATAATATTGCATAGATGATGTACAGACTTTTCGTTATTTTAATCTCTTTTTTATATTTTTATTCCGAAAACTAATATTATTTTCTGATACCATTTTCCTCAGTGCCAACACGCGCCACTTTCCAATCTGTTCGAGGACTTTTCGCTTTGTTTGCCACTTTTATTGGTGGCGGCTTTGACGCCCAGATAAATCCCGACTCAGACGCCGGCCAGTCAGCTAGCCAGCCAGGTGTTCCCTGACCTCGGCACCTACGCCTGTGTAAGGGGAAAGGTGCACCCTGACCTTAGATGGACAACGCCCTTGATCGTCTAGTTGGGTGCACAATTCCCCATTGTCTCGCCTCTCTAGGGTCCCGTCCATTGTGAATTCCTTTAATTGCTCTTGATTGAGTTTTATTTTGGGTGCATCGATTTTTCATCGCCAGCAGTAAACTGCAACTGAATGGAATACAGTCGAGGACAATGGCCACCTCTACTGGCGTTGACGTGGCGATGACTCTGTCGAATCTTGGACCATTCACATATCCGACGAGGGGATTATGATGGGGGAAGAGAAACTAAAACTTTATAGTTCTGAAGAATACATGATTTACCTCAAAGTGAATTGTATTTGTGATATATTCTAGTTTAGAAAACAAATCGTTTGTCTGTCCGAATAGAATACTTACCCATAACCTCTATTATTCCCTAATATATTTCACTTGAAGTTCTTTTCAATCACCTCTAAGCTTTCTAATATTCAAATTTCATCTTTGAAATTGATTCCTTTAGCATATTCAATATCCCATTCCAGGACTCCCATTAAACCCACCTCATATTGAACCAAGCTGCTTCCCCAAATCCAATCCCGGCAATAACTCATTCGATTTGACTGCCAAAAGAAGCCCGATGATGGTTGTGGGGGCCAACCCTTTGCCGTAAAGCAGGCGAGTGCATAAAAGTGTCAGGCAGTCTCATAAACAGCACATAAAGAGCACATCGAGAGGAAGATACTCCTACCTATGGCAATGCCTAAAATCGCGTGGCCGCAGTTGGGATTGGGTTGCGGCAGTTGGAATATCTTATTTCATAAGCAAATAAGATATAAAGTAAACTGCGTGCGGAAGCCCTTCTGCCAGGACCAAGTTTACGCAGATTTGGCCGCAGGAAAAGCGCCCTCGAACCCCATCAAAATTCTGGCCACACCGCTCACGTATCCGCCAGATACTTGTACCCCTTGGGGATTCCTCCAAAAGGGTTGCGACCGCACCTTCTTTGGGGGGTTGGGTTGGGGGTTTGTTGACAAAAGCTTTTGACTTTCGGCTGCGGCGAAAATCGCGCCGAAACTTTGACCAGAAATATTCAGCCAGACAGGCAGAGAGACACACAGACAGGCGGGCGGGAAACACGCCCCCAAGGAGCAGTCGGCGGTTTTCCACGGCATTCATAAATTCCCGGGGTTGGTAATTGCGGAGGAGCGTGGGCCTTGGCTTCTGGGGGTTTTTCTGGCTTAAAGCCGCTGGTGCGTGCCACAAACAAGTTAATAAACTTGTCAAAAATCCACGAACAGGCCCTGAGGCAATGCGTTCAACTTGAACAAGTCGTGGTCGTATATCTACAGCTCTCCATGAAGTGGTGTTGAAAAAGTTAGCATTCGATATTAATTATAAATAAGAGGTGTCAAGCTTTAGTTAAATAATAATAATTTGTTCATTCAAGATTCAAGATTTATATATTTCAATTATGAAAACTAGGAAGAAACCCCATCTAGTCAAATGTAATAACTCATTTTGCTAATAAAATATCTTTAAAAGTAACTGAAAAGTGCACAGTTCCCTGCATATAAACACAGCTGCAACTCAGGTGAGATTAAATGCTCATATTTACACACAACAGGCATATTTTTAAGTATCCCAGTTATGAGGGTGTTCGAGCTTGCAGGTTGTGCCACATACTAATCGATTTACCTCCGTCGCGGGAGCAGGCTGCCAACACCTGCTCGCAGGACAAAGGATTACACCGGCGATCCTGGCTGGGCATCTGTCTTACAGAGCCGTGAATAGGGGATCCAGGAGTGGAAGGGGTGTTTATGCCTGAGGCTTAGGACGCTTGCGCGGAGTCGCATAAAATTCAAATAAATTTCCAACTCGTTCGCCGGCACTGTGCGAGTTCCATTTTTCATGATCAATGGGGTTGAGCGAGCATTAAAATTAACATTAACTGAAACTCTCTTCGCGCTGGCATTACCTTTCCCATTCACGTTCAGGCGGCGTGGCTTCCTCTTCCTCAAACTCATAGTCTTCTGGCTCAGCCCTTGGGTCTGGTCCCCTTTCCAAGCACCGC
Organism: Drosophila bocqueti; assembly: GCA_018151655.1. Taxonomy (NCBI): domain Eukaryota; kingdom Metazoa; phylum Arthropoda; class Insecta; order Diptera; family Drosophilidae; genus Drosophila; species Drosophila bocqueti. The sequence goes on from JAECXF010000002.1 coordinate 9,805,388, forward strand.
CTTTACAGGCCATATCCACTAACCCCTTGCCCAGACCAGTTCAGTGAGCGGCGGCAATTCACAATTTTATTTTCATTTTATTACACGAAACAAAGACAAATTACATAAAATATGTTTGCCAGTTTCTGTTGCACATGCACTGCGAGAAATTTCTTTGCGATCTATCAGCCCCTTAGCTTCCTTTAATATACTACTATTACATGTTTTTTTTTCGTCTGCACCTATGTATCTCTAGGCACATCTGTGCCAGTGCTAGTATCTTGTGGATACGACGGCCCACACCTTGCGGCTGCGTTTTTTATGTAAATTGCGCCGCCGGCTGAGACAGCCGAATGCCCATTAACCCAAGACAGAGACGGCCTGAGAGGCTGAGATAGAGACAGACATAGCGGGTTCATCGCGCCTGAAATTGCTAAAGGAAGTTGTTACTTTGTAATTAAAATTTGAGATTGATTAACTTATTGTTCGTGTGAGTTTTACAACCCGAAACTATTACCGGCACTTTGATGGTTTGATTTTGGCTTTTGCCTTGGGCCCTGGTCTGGGCTATGGCACCTCTCCTGTCGACGTCCTCAACCTTCTCCTTTGTGCTGGGTTTTGGCTTTTTATGGTAGCCTCACTCACGGCTAAAAAGTTGTTGAACTTCGTTTAATGAGACCAGAATCCCATTGCTGCTCCGACTCTCGACTAGGCGTTGGTTTTAATTGTGCACAATTAATCGCCTGACGTTTTAATTTGAATTTAGAATTTGAATTTGATTGGCTTTCCGCAGCACTTGAGGCACACTCTCTTTGACACAGCCAAAGGTGTTTAGTATAGAGTCAAGTTTCAGGGTTTTTTGGGACTGCATTCAAGGATGTTTTCTGAACTCTAGAAAATAAAGTCACATCTTACTTCAAAGAGACTTAAAGAAATGATTTTCTTTTAAAAATAGTTCTTAATGCTGGTTTTAGGCCACTTAATTGTAGTATTGTAAAGGACGATTGTATCCTGAATTATATATTCATTTAAGGGATAATTATTACATTAAATATTATATTTAGATAGGAATAGTGTACATAAAGGAGTAATCTCTTTGAGTGATAAAAATCTTTGCATTTCCTAAGACCCCAAAACCGCTGAACAATAAATTTGGTAAAAAGTTACTCGACTTAAAGACCTTTACTGAATTTTTATTCCCGTTCAACATTTTCCGCTGATGCCATCGCTTGGGCTCCTTCATTCATGGGGGCCGCAAATTGAGCAGAACTCTTCAGCTTGAAACCTTAAGCCATAAATAACAAATTTTTATCTGAAACATTCGCCAGGACGAGCGCCCAAAGTTTCGGACGTCTGCTCGACCGAGCGTGGAGCGAAAATAAAAATACGAAATGCGAAAATTCGAGTAAAAATGATGGAAATAAAATACGGAAAGTACGAGTATCGCCGGAATCTATGCGCCGGGGCAGGAAACTTTTCAGTCACGACTTGGGCTCATGTCCTTGTTTGTATTAGGCGGACGTGTGCCAATGAGGGACTTGGTCGTGGCTACAGCCACTGGCAACTGGCAACTGGCTACTGGCTACTCCTGGCTCCAGGCCCTTGGCTCTCTCAAAAAGTTGGGCTGTCCATCAGCTCGTGGCTTATTGCTTGCTTATCTGGCCCCAGTCCTGGACTTATGAAATACTTACTAACGGCTTTATTTGACCAGCTCGCCACCGGACTGCTGATGAGCAGGAGAAGGACACCTTCTCGACTGGGAAAATATTTACCCAGCCGGGGATTCACAGAGCTCAAGAGAGAGCTCTAGCAGGGTGGAAGTTCATATTTTATTTATGTTTACGTATAGAAGAAATCAATTCCGATATGAGGAAAAATCCTTTTATGCTGCGGCATTTGGCCAGATGAAAATCAATTTTTAAACTTTTCGCAATAGTCCCCCTCCCGTCCGATATCCTTGAGCACATTTATTTGCCATAATACGGGATGTACGTGATCCCCGGGTGTAGCAACCCATTCCGCCATCGAATTGCAATCGAATTCTGGCCAGACCGTGTGTGTGGTTGAAGTTTGAAAATAAAAATGATTCCATATGAATTATAAATTGTGCGATTTATGCACATTTCCCAGAGTTTGTGAGGCTTTTAGGTTAAGTGGTTTTATGGCCTTGAATGAGAGAAGCAAATCTTCAGGTCAAAAGTGGCTAAAATGATTTTATTTTTTTGGTAAATGAATTAAATGAGGGGTAGCCTTGGGTTCTTTCCTTGGGGATCTTGGTATTCATTTTTTAAGAGCCTTTCAAGTTTATCGTTTTGCAAGAGAAACAATAAATGGCTTACTCTAATATTTTTAGAAGTTTGAAATCTTATTTTTTAAGGTTTTCTTTGGAGTTTTAAGGTTCAAGATTCAAGGTTTCAAATTACATCTCGTTTAAAGCTACTTAATTGAATATATTTTATTTATTTATTTATATTTTATTTTTGGTATTTCTTATTCCGTTTCATTTGATTGCCGACTGATTGGTGGGGATTCGTGGATGCCCTCTTTATTGTTGCCAATATGCGGCAGTATGTAATGCTCGAAACCGACTATAAAATGCTTTCTTATAATTGATTTTCGATTGCACACACTTGCACTATTGAAAAATGCTTCAGCTCTTTTTCAAGTTTTATTATAATTGAAATTCCCGGGCGGCGATTAATGCCAACGAAAATAATTCAAATAAATTAAAATGCAATTAAATAAATCGAACGATTTTCGCCGCGATTCGTTTCGATTCGATTCGAGGCGAGCCGAGCCGAGTCGCGCACAGTCCAATCGGATTGCCTGAAATTGTTGCAAAAAGGCAAAAAGCACACACAAAAAAAAGAAAGCAAAAATTGTAGACGCGCAATATTTTTTATGTGCTGATTAAAAAACATTCCTTGGATATTGGCCAAAATATGCAGCGACGGTTCCGAGGCATTTCATTTGCATTTGCACTTGCGTTGCATCTCTTTTTGCCGCGCTGCCTTTTTGCATTTTGCTGTTTTTCATTTTGTATCTTTGTATCTGTATCTGTATCTGTATCTGCGTCTCTGATTCTGTAAATGTATCTGCGGCGGCATCATCGATTCGGATTGATGGCCCGCCGCTCGACAGTTGTTCTTGTTTCACTTCGTTTTTGTTTTTTGGCATTTCGCCTTTATTTTTAATTGTAATGACAGCTCATTGGTTTCTTTGAACACAGAGAGGGAGAGCCGGGCTGGGCAGTTGGGAGGGGAAAGCGCTCCGCTGATGCGGCAATTAAGAGATAAAAATATAATTATTGCAATTGCACTATAGCGGACGTACTTTGCCCGTCCGTCAGCAGTTCAGAATCAGAATCCAATCGCAGCGATTTCTACTTTGTCTCCGATTCCGATACATTTTCAGACCGCGGCTGTCTTTCTGGCATTCCTCAACGATTAAACAGGCAAATTTCTGGCGGCATTAATCTCTTTAAGGTGGTGTTACAAAGAGCGTTTTTTGTAAGATCTCTATTTGGCTTTTAAAAGAATTTTTGTAATGTGTTAAGAGTGTTTTAATTTATTTGGGATGGAAAAACTTTACGAAAGAAATAAGTTTTAATATTTTCATCATTATATAAATATTATAATAAGGAATTAAACATTATTATTTTAAGTTCTCTAATAAAATTACAACATAATCATTATGCACGAAAAATTTATACTTTTCTATCCATATAAATCGAGGAAGTATTTAATATTTGTATTAAATTACTTATCAGAAAATCATATTTTTATAATATAAATATTTTTATAAGCAAGCAAATCTTATTGATTAAGGTCTTCTATGTATAAATATAAAATTACTATCTTATTTTGCTATTACTATCCATTTGAGTTATAAAAATGTAATAAATTATCTTCAAAGGGTATAATTGCCTTCGACTCTTCTGCCTATAAACTCTTCTTAATTGTTATATTTTTATTTTTAGCTTTGTGCATCCTGCTAAATGCCAAACTACAATTAAACTATTATTTCGATCTCTTTATTCTTTTTTTTAGTTGATTGGATTTCTTTAATTTGTGTCTAGTTCTGTCTTTTCAAGTTGCCTTCACGCTGTCAATGTGCGGCAAATATCTTTATACCAATTTGTGTAGTGATCCTATTTATTTAATGCGATATAAAATTAAACCTTGTTAAATGTTGAATGCGGTTGACATTCTGCTTGGCATTATGCTACAAATTTGTGGTTATTTTGGGAAGGTTCTTATTTACAGGGACGGGAATCCATTTATTTAGTTTAGTTTAATTTATATGCGAATTGAATACATAAGTTAAATAAAAATATACGTGTTTGTTGATTTAATAAATATAGGTAAATATATTTATATTTGGTTTAAATTATTTGTGTATTTTCGTTTTTTGAAGACTTCTTTTCGTAAACATCACCCGTATTTATTTATAGTATAAAATCTGGTGTAAATGAATTCTTCTTGTAAATATTTCACAGTTTGTTCTTTCGAAATGTTTAATAAACCTATTAATTTAATAAAGTTCTACAAACATGTTTTTAAAGCCTTTTAAGCTTACAACTCTTAAATTTAATGACAAATACAAGTTAGTTTTACTATTCATAATGTTTTATGAACCACACAGGAACCTCACATGACTCCTTCTTGCACGAACCTGGGGGAAATTAGCATAGGGCTGTTGGGGAAGGGATTCGGGGATGTGCGTGAGTGTTTGGAAAGGCATTTAGCTTTACATTTGGCCCCCAGAGTCGGAGTTGGAGTCAAGTTGGAGTCGGACTAAGCTGCGACGTGTCTGCCTCTCTTACATATGTATATATTTTAATTCGGTTTCTTTATTTCATTTTAGTTGGCAATAATCAGCGGCACCGCGCCGCGCATAACAATTACCCCAGCCAGCAGTAGTCGTAGTAGGAATGGTACCGCACTCACCCGTCCTCCTGGTACACCACCCGCCATAATTCTAATGTCGACCCAGACATGCCGCAGTCACACGTTCAAATTACCCCAATTTCGTGCGGGCAGTGGACGCAAATATGTAAAAAAGTGTTCATAAATGAAATGTGAGGGACAGAGCCAACAACGGGGGTATGCAGTGGGAGAAACAGAGTTGAAATAAATGAAATTTTAGTGAAAATAAAGAAATTAGTTATAAATACGAATTAAAAATTTTCCTAGAAAAGGTATTTTCTGATTGTATAAAACATTTCTTTAAACCGTTTTGAGTGAATTCATATAGCAAAGAAACTTACCTTCAAAAGTCTTGTATATTCTTTCAAACCTTTAAATAATCCTAATAGATACAAATAATTTAAAGTGTATTTGGATTACTTTGGCTATGGGAAGTTGGCTAAGTGAATGGAAACGGTGCGTTGTCGCGTTTTTATTTTATTTATTTTTTTTACCACTAACTGGGCCGATTAGCTACCCGAATTCGCGCACACGTCCCGACCATAAAAGGCGTCTTTCGATCGCTCTCTAATCTGCCATCAAAATTTTGACGAAAATTGAATTAATCGTAGAGCACTGGCCCGTATCTTGGCCGAAATATCGTGTGAAAATGTCGACCAGCATTAAGACCTCATGCAATCAGCTCGAAGGTAAGCTCCAGCGAAGTTTCGGCAATTGCACCGCGTCAAAGATTCCCACAGATCCCACTCTTTGACTTTGACTTTCTTTTGTGAAACCGAAACTGAAAACGAAATTACAAATTACGAATCCGGACCATTTCCGCTCTGGGAAGATCCGTTCAAAAAGATTTTAGCGCTGCGATTTGCAATGCAACATAAAGGTGCGAAGCGCTGATGCATATAAATCATCGTGCAGGGAACATAAAACCGCCGCCTGGCTTAATATGGGCCGAAGGTTGAAAACTTCTGAGGTGGCTGCAGGGTTGGATAAATATCATCCTAAGAAACATTTTTCTAAAATTTCGAAATTTACAATTATCATTAGCATTTGGAATACTTTGAAGACTTTGCAAAACTCAACGTCTTGGTTTTCTTTAAATATATATTCTAGAGATTTAATTTTTTGTTCAAGTGATTATTTAAAAGAAACATGATTTCTATAATGAAATATTTACTGAACTCTTAAATATTCTCTCTATATATATTTAAAAATATTTTATATTTAAAATATCCTCTCAAGAACTCTCTCCCTGGCCCCTGAGCACCGCTTTGATATGTCATAACTAGGCGTAGCCGCTGACACACTCGTAAAAAAGGCGGCAGAAAAGCCAGGCCAGTGGATCAGAGCGGAACAAAAGCTGCGGTGGGTGGATTGCCAGGGGCAAAGGTGTCCCAGAACTGAGCGGTTGAGATGGAGCAGCGGCAGCTGGCCTAGGGCCACATCCAGTAGGAGGCTTTATTACCACCAGAGAGCAGTGCATCGAATGGAAAAAAAGGTAAAAATCTGAAAATAAAAGAAAGACACTTTAGCTAAAATGGCAAACTGGACAACGGGAAGGCAATTAACCGATTTTTAAATATATTTTTTCCAACTTTATGACTTACAACGAGTAGAACCAGAGAGACCAGGTACCAGAGCAGCACTTCTTCACCAGCGTTGTAAATGCGAATTTATTTCGATTATGGAAAGTCACTGATTTGGAACTAATTAGCTGCAGGATGGTAAACGAGGTTAAAGGTGTTATTCTTCTGCTTAAAATGGGGAGATGTTGAGCTTTACAAGATACATACATATGTATATGTATGATGCCTTAATGACCATTCTAATTAAGATACATTTTCACTGCAACGTATGGTTTTTCTTAGACCCTATTTGATGGACATTTAGAATTAGTTTCAATATTCTCTAAGAGCTTTTACTTGTTTTTCTGGCGAGTGGGTACCAACATCTCCTTGCCTTGGCTTGTCACTTCGTTGAACCGCAGTTAGTTATGGAAAATGTAATAGAGGAATTTTTAAATGCCCTTCTTACCCTCATCTTAAAACTTAAATGTACGAAAATATTTTACTTAAGCTATATAAGAAATTCTCTCATTACACTACTTCACTTAGGGTACTCTGTATTTAAGTATGTTAATACTCTAAACCGGACTCTAAATATTTTATTTTATAAATAAATAATAACCATAAATATCTGGTCAAGAAACACAGAACGACTTCACGGAAATGTATCTCAAGAAATTGAAATTCGTAAACGATTCCCGGCGAGCAAGACCATCTCGTGCCATTACTCAAAGCCGGATCGTGGCCCAGAACAGCTTTTTGCCGGCCAATTAGGTATTGAAATTATTACAGAGCACTCGGCATTCATATTCAAGCATTTTCTGCGATCGAACGCGAATTGTCGCCGCGAATTGTCATAACTCTCGCTGTTGTCGCATAACTCACCCGATATCTGGATACACGCGGGGGGCGGATCGACTTTACCCTGCCGCAGTTGACGGTGTCAAGGTGTCTCGACTCGACTTTGTCTCTGCTTCGGCAATTTATTGGATAGCTTCGCTAAAAAATAAAAATAAAAAATCGAAAACAACAGCAGCGAGTTGCATCGATCGTCGCTCGATAAACGACTTTTGCAATTGCAACCGCCAGTGCAGCTGAGCTTGTGGAAAAGCGACAAGTTATGAATATAAAATATGCATAAATATGCAATTCAAACGCAGGCAGGGGCACGGGCTCGGGCACGAATAAAGCATGTCCAAGTAATAACACAAACTGTAGAATGGTAAACTAAATTATTAAACAAATGCAAAATGCAAATGCAGCCGACCGTGGCTTTATCTCCGATCAAAGACTAGAAGTAAACGCTGCCAAAGCTCCTGGTCCCGGTCCCGGTCCCCGAAACACACACACTCGCTCTGTGGAGACTATATCTATGATAGCTGCCCACACGATCCGCTTGTCGTCATGCGATGTGAGCTATAAGCTTCGGGCAGTGCCTATTCATGGGCGCTGCTCCTCTCCGATCTCCCATCTTTGGGGCTCCAGAGTCCCAGCCCATCGAAAGCAGCTTAATTTGTTTGTTCTACAAATCGTCGATGCTGGCGTGGCGATAGGCTCAGATACTCACATACTTAAAGGTAGCTTTATTTTCTTTCTCTTAGGATGCCATACTCGTCTTTCAAGAGTAAATGTCACTAGTATTTGGAGCTTATGTATATGTATACTATAAGAAGTAAATAAATAAATAAATAAAATGTAGTATTTAAACCGAATAGCTTTGCTTAAAATTCGCTTTTTAATTAAAAATAAATCAATATTTTCCTTAAAGATAAAAGAAAATAATCTATAAAGAATTAACATTCGATTTGTATAAATAAATTCTTTTAAGTACTTAAAAGAATAGTTTTATAATATATATTTCTTTAGCAATCCCTTAAATAACCCCAAAAAACTTTTTACATATTTTTCATCTTACCCAGTCTCCTTAAAATGTATTTCTTGTTTTATTTCATGCATATTTATTTAAGTCGCTCGTCTCTTTTTTTGGTTGTATAAATTTGTTCATGCTTCTGGGCAGGTTTTTAGCGGTCTGTTTCTCTGAGAAGCCGCTGGAGCCCTTCCGTAAATCATATTTGAGATGTCGCATCCTTAATTCACAGTCGGAATTCCATTGACGAATTGCTCCTGCCGCCCTCGCGCTCCTCTTACCAATCCTAAGAGTTTTTTTTTTGGCGTTTTTACTGCGTTTGAAAATTGCTTTGCTGGCGCCTACTTAACGTCCGTCCCGCAACGTGAAAAGCCACTTTCTGACATCGTCCCTCTTCTTTTCTCTTTGTTTTTGCGGGTTCGTGCACATTCCGCTGGATTCCGCAGCCAAATTGATGGCGCCAAAATTCAAGAAGCTCCGCGCTTGGACTTGGAAACGGAGGCCATTGCGTAGTCCCAGTAAACAGGGCCCAGTGACCAGTCCAGTCCGCCTGGGAATGGCATCGACAGAAGGCAGTCGTCATTCGCATAACCATACCCACATCGATGGAGGGACAGTATGAGACAGTAAAATAATTAGTTATAGTGCAGAAATTTTTAAAAATATGTTAAATTTAAAAACCCACTTTAAATAGTCTAAGTTTATATTTTTGTTTTTCAACAGATCAAATAACAAACCTTTCTGCCCAAAGAAACTATAAATTAATGATCAAGATATTAGAACTGTAGAACTTATACTTCTTGTCCACACTGTAACCCGTTGAAGGAGTGGAGCATTTGTCCCATAAATGTCATTTCGTCAGAGTTTTTCACGTCGCCGCTTAGATGTCAGCTCCCTGGGGCCTTGAGAGACCAGCGCGGCCTTAAATTATTCTACGCACAGTCGCGACCGTAATATGAATTTTGAATACAATTATTGCAAAAATGCCCATTCCGCAAAAGGCAAAAGAAAAGCGAATTCTGCATAGTCGGTCACTGGGCTTTGGCTTTGGCTTAGAATGGCCTGGCAGCCCTGCGATCGATCCGTTATTTGCGTGCCGATCGAACGGCGATTCATTAATAAAAATTATGTCAAAATAATCACGCCACCAGTTGGGCCCGAGTCCTGGTCGCAATGATAAATGAGTCGCCTCCAGGGTGCACTCGAAACCCTTCCTCGGGCAGGACAGGAGCAACTTAATTACATGTGCAAACTCGGGATTTGAATGTCATCATTAGTGGCGCCGCCAAGGGGAAAGTGCTCCGTGTCCGACGCGACACTGATCCGATTCCGATACAGATTGTGTAGTAGCCAGATCATTAATTACTTTATTACGGAAATCAAAATGTCAGCTGCTCTTGCTGCTGCTGGCCTTTCAACGCTCTTCGCACTGAAAATGTTTTCAGTTTCAGTTTTCGGTTTGAGTACGTCCCTGTGTTTACATAATGTGGAAAATTAATGATGAATTTGTTAGCTAAGTGACGCCGAATCACCATATCAGTATCAGCATCACAATCGCAGTTGCTGACGCGCTAAAAAAAAAAGAAAACAAAAGTTCAAAAATGATAAATGGTTTCGATTACACGCCGGGAGACAGGGAAATTTTTTAGTTCTCCAAAACATTTGTGAAAAATTAGGGGAAGGAATGGGGCAGATAGAACGGAAGCGGATTAAGTAGATCTTTGAAGGTGTGCAAATATTTAAAAGGCTAACTTTAGGCCAAGAGAAACTTATACACTAAATCGACTTGGATTTCAGGACAGATAATATACATACATATGAAATATAAGGTATTATCTTTATAGGGTAACTTATAGTACATTAATTCCTTTCACTGAGGATTATAAATAATAACAAAGGCTTTAATAAAGTTTAAAATCCATTCAATTATTTCAACTTATTATCCAAAATCGATATAAATGTATAAAAATTGGAACCTATATTTAATTGACATAAGGTTTTCAGTCTGATAATTTACATTAAAATAAAGAATATATTATTGAAACTGAATATTATATAGGGTACATAACATTATTCCAACGTAAGGAACTAAGGACTCAATGTTTAAATAATTATAAAGACCTTGACATAGTTTTTGTTGTAGTTTAGTTTTCCCTTCAAAAATGTGTGCAACTTGTAACACTAATTTTTGTATTAAAAGTCTCTCAAAATCACTTTAAAATCCTTTCAATTATGCCAACTAATTATCCAAAGAATATACAAAAGTATAACCATAAAAACCTGATTATGAAAATCCTCAGAGAAAACAGGTTGTACAATTTCTCCTTCCGTTTCATCTTAATTTGCATAAGCGCCGCGCACAAATCCGCGCTCCACATTCAACACGCGACTCGGACTTGGAATCAGAATCGAAATCCGAGTTGGATTTCGGTTCGGGATGTGTATAAAGAGGGATTCGGATTCATTCGCAGACCCAGCCATATCTCAGCCTTGTCCGCGGGGACATTCAATGTGCAGGCATAACAAATGAATTATTGACGTTTTTAAGCAATATTCGCCAATACAGCGTTCCGATCCAGACCCAAATCGAGGACCAGTCACGGGTCCGCGCCGAGCTGTTGGGAGATATGGAAATTGTCAACGTGGGCTTTCATTTGCTTAATTTAATTTCGTCTCTTTGTATTTTGTCGCGTCTCTCATTTGTTTTAACGTTTTAACGAGGATGTGACTGGGGAACCCAGACAAACCGATGGGGGTATAAGAGTAGCACTGAGAAAATATGTCAAGATAGTTTTGAAATCAATTTATTGGAGTTAAATACTGTAGGAAACCTGAAATTCCGATTTGAAGCTGCTTGAACTGCATTTAAAAATGTAAAATATTTTGAATAACATATTTTAAAAGGTCCAGTTTGAAGTTAAATGAGCGTTGAATGAAGGAATAACAAAATACTTGACAAATTCAGTATCAAATATTTCAAATAAATAGTTGTATATATAAAATCAATCTCTCTGATTATTTTAAAATTAGTTAAAATAATTTTTAATGTTTATTTATCAAAGAAAATTGTATACTATCAAATTCCGCTATTTCATATGGTGATTGCTATACAAAATTATTGTTTTTAAAAGAATTTTATATTTTAATATCCCTTTCCCTCAGTGCCTGAGCTGGGAAGGAGTCTGGGCCCGGACCCGCTCGTCTTTCATTTTCGTGACCGACGCGTCTGGCCGGGAATGGGGAACCTCGAGCTGGAGCCCAGGTAGGAGCGCAGATCTTCCCAGGTCGCATGTAAATCCCAGCTCGTTTGGGCCAGAGAGCTGCTGGGCTCATTAATGAATTTAAATGGTCTCCTTAATAATATTTAACGGCTTCTTTGCCTCGCTTTATGATGACAATATTTTTGTGCCCGGGTCTCTGCCGTACTTAATGGCCCTGCCCTGGCATTTGACAGCTGACAAGTTCGTTGCGGCAAGCATGGACGGGGGGCTGGGATACGATACTCGTAAAAACTCTCAGCTTATGACGGTATCAATAATTCCCTTTCATAGGCCTCGGTCAATATGGTTGCCAGGTTATCTCACAGATTCCATTTGAAGTGCTTGCAGAGAGTCCCTGAGGATAACACATCCCCTCCTGCTACGAGAGCCAAACTTATCCAGTTCTACAAATCGATTTTTGATTGAGTTCATTAGAGGCCAAGTCGAGATGCCGCAACACGGTAGCCTGGGGCAGGAGGAGGACTTTCCTTATCGCCAGGCAAGCATCACTTCGCACATATGGGAGGTAATGCCTCCCAGGAGCTTTTCCCGAAATATCCCCACCCAGCCGAGCACTTGGCCAAATCATTTTTGTTATTAGCGAAAATCGCGCCAGAGTGATTTACTTTTACTTTTGTCTTACTCCATCGCACATTTACTTTGATTCCACCACATGTGGGTCCAGGAAGAAGGGAGATGGTCGCATCCTTATCATCCGCCGGTCAGGCAGTCCAAAGTGGCAGCACGAAGTGGCAAGTCCCGGGCACAAATCCTAATTGGATTTATGTGTAGAAATGGATTATAGCTTATGTTCCCAACTTGCTGTCTTTTTTTCGGCTCTAATTGCAGTTGCCAGCGGGTGGTGGGAGCACATAGAGAGGGTTTGTTTTTAGATAGACCAAAAACTACTTGAAATTAAGGTTTGATTTGTCCCAAAACTGATGTTGAATGATTTCTAAATACAGCTAAGATAGTTTAAAGTAATTTCTCTTGGGTTTTAGGCATGACTCACCCAAGCAGTTGAAAGGTTTTCCAAGATTCACGTGTGTGTTCTACCTGTTTGCTGAGTTCTTAGTACCGTTAATATCGATACACCTTAGATAAGTGGGTTTCGTTGATATTTATGCTATCGTGATGATCACCAATCTGTGATTTCCATAATTTCCCCTCCAAAAAAACGAAACTCAACTCAACTCAAAGCAACTAATAAGCCCGCGTTGATATTTATGACACGATATCATCTCTGGCCACTCGATCCATGTCTCCTGTGGGTCTGAGCCGGGAATGCAGTCGAGACCAAATGTCTGCCAGAGAACGAACTCGGATCGGCCATTAAAATAGGTGGAGGAGAGAGATGAGCCCCCAGAATCGGAGGCCTGTGGAAGAGTTATGCCTTGAATGAAATGAGTATATAAATATTTTATCAGTGGCCAGAAATCAGATATCTCTTTGATTCATAGAGCTAATTTATGGCTTCCTTTTGGGGCAGACCCAGACCCTCCGACACCAGGGCAGCTCATTATGAGGCCAAACGAAAAAATCAATAAAAATATATCGTACACAAAAATTTGAGTGGCTTGGATATGGAAATGGAAGTGATGGAGATCGAGGCTGAACCGGCAGCGCATTCCTCCATACAGAACCCAACTTATTTCTGGTTATTCGTATTTGTTTGCCGCTAACGAGTTATTTAGAAATCAATCGCCTTTCCAGCGTTATGAAGATCGTACGCGCAGATAGATCAGGCCGATCTCCATCCGACCCATCCGATCCTCTCGGCCCATTCAAATTAGCTCTAAACGTTGTCTACTTTGCCCCTTTGCGGCCATCTTTCTATGATCCTCCGAGAGCTCCTCCGCGAGCGCATCTCATTGATTTGTAATTCTCGGTCGCAGCATAAATTCTGCATGCGAAATCCGATAGCCACGCAGACGGACTGCAGCTGGAGCTGTGCTATTTTGTGGGCATCATTTGCACCTCGCTCCGCGTTCAGGCCACAAATCTTATTTTATTCAGAGTGCCCATGCGTAGGTCGAGTCCGCATTTGCATAAGCCGCTGCTGCAGACTCCGGGTCCCAGAATCCAAGAACGAATCCCAGCCGAAGCCAAACCCAGACTGAATGGGCACAAACAGTGGTGATCATGTGAATAGGTATATTTAAGGTATAGGTATATTAATAGGTATATTGATCAGCTGTCATTGAAATAGTGATTTAAGAACGGTTTTTGAGATATAAACTGACGATGGAGTGGTTCGGTCTCTGCCGGCACAAGGTTTGTTTGAACTAAAATGGTTATTTAGCTAAATGTAATATTTTTTAAAGTACAATTTGCAGTGGAATAAAATCCATACTATAAGCCCTAAATAAATTATGAAAATATTTTAATTTCTGTAGACCCTATTTTTAATTAATAAGAGTCCTCTTCACTTGCCCCTTGCTGTTAAAATCCAGCTTAGCTGGGCTTGGGCACATTTATGAATCAACGCCATTCGCGCCATTTCATTCAATAAAACACGAGAAGGCCGCTTCCCCACTCTACCCAACGTCCTCCCCGTGTGTTTTTAAGCCTTTTTTGAGCAATGTTCAATGCACGACATCGCGTTGTGGTGTTGCTAACTCGCCGAACATAAATATTTCGACACTTTTGCATGCGCGACAAACATGTGCGAGAAATGGCATAAAAATATGGCAGTTGGCTGCCAGGGGGATCAGGGGATCAGAGGGTATTCAGGGGGTCCATTTAGTGGCCAGCTCTGGAGGGACTTGTCAGGGGGAAAGATGCAAATTTGTCGCCGGAATATGATCATAATTCATGCAACAAAATAAGCGTACAACTTTGAATGGTGGTCGTTGGACATTGAAGGTGTCTGTCTGGTGGCTGGTCCCTGGAACCAAATCCTTTGCTACGGCCCACGCTTGAATATCACAACCGGATGCAGCGGGGATTTTGTGGTCTTAACTCCAATTTGTTGGCCAATAGCCCCTGCTGAAGGTGCGTCTTTGACGGTAAATTTGATTTGTGAAAGCAATGGGTCTTTAAATTATTAAGAGTTTTGAAAGTAAAGCAGTGTCCCAGCAGTAAGATTTTAAACTATCCATCAGAAACAAACTAAATTAAAATCTTTACCAGGCACTCTGCAGATAAATCATTAACGTAAAACTGTGCCTTTTCCTTGGAGGTCCGAGACCGGTAGCCACTGGGATACCAGAGGTGCCTCCTCCATCTCTCGACCGACGACAGGCGCTGCGAATGTAATAAGCGATTAAAACATCTTTAAGCGACCGATTAGCGCAGCGGGCTCCGATCCCACTTGGCTCCCGCTGCGTGGAAGTCCAAGTCCGAGTCGTTGGATTTGGATTTGGGATCCCCAATGGAACGTTACACAGCTCCCACGTCTGGTAGCCGCCGACTGGCGCTTCTGGGCATTTACACCTTTAGCTTCGCGCCACATGGGGTCCTGTGGTCCCCACTTCCAGATCCACCTTCATCGCGGTCGTGCAGCCACTGGTTATTTCATAACTCACTCGGCCTCTTATAAATCTCTTTAATATTATTTTGATAGGGCGCCTAATTGCTGTAAATATTATTTCGGCGGCCGCCTAATGCTGCCTGCCGCCAGCCGCCTCATCGCCTCGTTGCTGCCACAACTTTTGTTTATTGATTTAAAGTTGCTGGCCGCCGGTTGTTTATTTGAAAAGCAATTAGAATTATTATGAGCAGCATATTTATTGCCCGATGAGCCGTTGTGTTTTGTTGTTCTTAGTCTTTAGCTGATTGGGAAAATTAATAGCCCGCGGAGGTGGAGGCTGGGAAAGGAATTGCCAATTTCCAATTAAACAATAATCAGCTCTCTGGGTTTGCAGCAGAAACTGAAAAGTGGAGAAGGAAAACGAGTTGAGGAGAGCATTCAACCGAGGCAAAGTCAGTTGAGTTTGGTCTGAGATGTAGATCGCATAATCATTACACTAGTTAACAGAGGTTTACACATATCGAAGCTTGATTATATAATATATGCCGGAATTTACAACGGATTGATTTTTAAAAAGACAAGTGCAGTAGGTACATTAATCTACTTCCACGAGAGAGTTAGTAACTTAGAGTAGAGCATTTTCTTTTTAGGTTTAACCTGGAATAAAGTTTTTAGCTAAAAATATATTTTTATATTAAAACTTTTTGCTACTTTTAAGACAAGGTAGTAACATCGGCAGACTTCCCTTTATTTCGCTTATCACTGAATTAATTTATGAGAATTTCTAGTAACATAATTGAAAATAAAAAGTTCAACTCATAGCAAAGTTCTTGGTACAAAATTTATATTTTATCATAGAACCTTTCTTAAATTTTAAACCCAGATAATACTTACTGTTTAAAATATATATGTTCTATACGATTCATGTCCAAACACCTTGTAGATCAGTGTTTGAAATCCAGGCTGAGATTGCAGGTGGCAGTGCCTCAAATTATTGGCCAGTTCCTCTTCGGCTCCGTTGGGTTCGCACAAATCTGTGTGATCTTTTGTTCCCATAATTTAAATGTCAAGTTTTGTCTATATTAAAAATTCTTGGGTACATCCCTCCTCCGATGGAGAGAAGGAACTTCTGATGCACCTTTGTCTTCCTCTGTGGCTGTCTGGCACTTGTCTTAGATCATTCTTATTTCCAGTGTGATTCCCATTGCGATTGCCTCAACCAATTCAGGATTTTGGTGGCTGTTTTGGTTGCTGTTCTCTTGGCATGAGCAGAAAATTGGTCTGGTTTGACACGAATATTTTATGGCTGACAGGTTCCCGAGCTGCTCGCTAAATTATCGTAAATATATATCCAGGCGAGTGTGTAATTTAAGTCGAGTGAGGTGCTGGAATCATATTCGGGTCCTGGGAAAAGTAAAGCCAGAAAAGGCTTCAAAATGACTTCCTGCTTAATAAAGGCAGTAAAACAGAGGAAATAATATTGAGATAATGGCTACGAATTGTAATATAAAGTTACTTAAATTTACAAATAATTTAAGCCAAAGCTAAAGGGCCTGACAACATGATTATTTGCTGCTCTCCGCCGACAATAGAAACTGCCTCGCTGTGAGCTCCGCTTTGGAAATTGCATAACAACGGACGGCTTCAGGCGGAGTTAGGGCCACGATCCGCCAGTCTGAGGCCCCGTTCCTCTCCAGACCCTGTCAGGGCTTGGATAGGGTCCCACACAACGACGTGTACAAGTCGGTTATTACTGATATATTCGCAATTGCAAGCGGAGAGCCATTGTAATTTTCGTGTTTTCCTGCAAGAGGGAACCCCAGAGATGGCGGCCACGAAATGTGCGCGATGATAATGACAAATCAAACGATGACACACAAAACGACGGCGATCGTGTTGGGAAATTGCTGGAGAGGAGCGAGGAGCGACGAGACGGACGAGCAGATGATTGGATGGATATGCTGCCCCTAAGCCGGCGTTGGCGTTGATGGAGATCGGAGTGAGCCCGAGGGGAATGATGATATTTCCTACAACAAGGAAGTGCCATCCAGTTGTTTGATTGCCGGCCAAATAATTATTTATAATTTATATGGAAACGAAGAAGGTACCATAGAGGGAGCTGAAAGAGCACAGAAATTCCAGTGCTCGCTGCCACACTCACCTGGAGCAAACGGCCTGTGGGAACCATCGCCATATCGCCACATCTCCAGCCAGAGAACATTCCGTTTTGCGACATTTTCCAAGGATCGCGGACCGAGGGCCTCACGCTTAACGATATTCAAAATTCATTACAATTGATATTGTTTCGGATGCATAAATACAAACAAATGGGCATGCCAGTCGCCGTCGAGGAGGCTGTGTACCTGGGTTCCTGTGTTCCTGTGTTCCTGGCTGTGGTCCGTCCTCCTCTCGTATCAGCGATGAAGCATCTGCGGACTGTACAAGAAATAACAATCTTGCTAATTGGGCGATTTTAGCATAAACAAATGTATTTTAGCTCTAACTAAACCACACAGCACCGGCCACGGCCACAGCAGCCACCACACCGGCCACAATCGTTTTGTTTCGCCTTTTTAGAGAATGCTTTGCATACGAGGCGCGGGCGAATGATTCAGGTGCAGGAGGGGATTCAGTCTGGCAGGGAAAAGGCTGCTCCTCCATGCGAGATTGTGTCCCAGGCAGCCGGAGATTTTGGTTGAAAAAGGGGGCATGGTTAGGAGCCAGGAACCAGCTTAAAAACTGGTGGGTTTGCTTTAGAAAGAGAGAAAAACAAGGGGATTATCGAGGAAATTTTAGAATACATTTTAATATAGCCCAAAATATTCATATTTCCCTTGTGATAATTATAAAACTAATATGATGTGAAAGCATGACACTCTGCTGTCTATTTCGCAATCCAATCATCGAATACCCATTGAAGGAGAGACGCTTTCCCTCCATCCTCCGCCGCTGACGGAGCTAAAAAAGCACATTGAAAGGCGCCGCCAATGGAGGCCATACTCGTAATCGGAATCGTTTCGAGCCAAGGCTTAAATAAATTCGTCATTATAAATCATGAGTTGGAGCTGCAGTCGGTTTAATTAATCACCGCTGTGCCCCAGCGGTGTGCAAAAAGCACAAACTGCCGCGATTGCAACTGCCTCGGCTTGCAACTACGACTTGCCACAGCGACTGCTGCAAGTGGCTCAGCTGGAGATTTTTGAAAAGATGATATTTATGGCAACTTTGACAGAGCTCCCCGAACTGTGCCGTGCCAAGCGGCCGGCCGACGTCGATAGACTCATTCGCAGAGCTTCTGGACGGGATTGAGTGCCGCACGCGCAGTGACCACCACCAGAGAGCCACCGCAGACAGACAGCACTTGGAGAAAATAATAGCGACTAATTTGTAAGCTAAAGTTTAATAAGGAGTTAAAGTAACTATCTAACAAGTATTTAAAAATTTAAGACTAAAACGCAAGCACATAAATAACATATTATAAAATATCTAAAATACTATTTAAAGACCCTTCCATTTTTCCCAACTGCAGTCTGGTGGCCTGACCATTCCGCCTGTGGTCGTCCGGTGACAGCGACTTGGAGACATCGTCGTGGCGGGCGACAGTTTTTAATCGTGGCAATAATCATAACTGTGATTTGTATGACTCTGTTGGGGCAGCCACTGCGGCGACTGTTGCAACTCCCTGGCCATATCGGCTCCGCTTCGCATTCGTGCTGAATTATTAAAGCCGCCGGCTGCACAATTTATGCGACGCGTTCTCCTTTGAAGCTCCTGCTCCTAGCAGCTCCCAGTCATAATGCCGCCCCCAGACCCAAACTCTGGCCCAGATCGGATCCCTGCCTCTGAGCGATGTGGTCGCGGTGATTTGTGCCGCTCAGCGGTGCACCAGTATATATACGGTCATATATACGTACATATATTTGTATATGTTTGTACAGATAGTAACCACATGTCGGAGGTGGAGCGCCGCCTAGTTGGTGGCTCACCAAATGAGGAGCTGCGTCTGCAACTCACAAGTGGTCGCTTTTTGTGGTCTGCGGAATACGTAATTCGCCGGCTGGCCCCCACAAGTTGACTGCGGGATTTACATTCTGTATAAATATTTATGAGAGAAAATAGAGAAGAGATCATAATGATTGAAGTACAAAGATATATCAAGGTTTTTTAGGGTTTTCAATTAAGAGATTGGTACCTAAACTATGGCTGTTCTTTTGATATCTTGAAGAATAACCATATATCAACGTATTTTAGGATTTGTAATTTAGATTTTTAAAACTACATTAATTTGTATTCCTATTACCTAGTAACTCCTAATTTGTACAAACTATAAATGTCAGAAACTTTCTTGGCCACCAAGATTTATGTTTTGAAGATCCGCTCAGGTGGGATTTTTCGCTGAAACATTGCCGGAACTAGGCAGTAAAAGACCAGGGCAAAATGGTGTTATTAAGTGCCCCATGCGTGGCTCTCCGTAACTCCCAAAGAGCTCCCGGTGGGCATCCGAATCCGCGGGCCCAGGAAGTCTGTCATATTGAGTGCGCACGAACAAAGAGCTCAGCGAAATTTGTTTCTGCCGCCTAAGCAACAAATTGCACTCCCTCACACAGCAGCGGCCTAAACTTGAACCGACATTTTACACAAGGCTCTATAATATATATATATGTACATATATATACTTAGGTGCAAACAAGGTGAAGTGCGGCCGGGGTGGGGATCTGGCCAGGCAGGCAAGCAGGCAGACCCGCTGAGCAGAGGCCCCGAAAAAAAAGAGTTAATTTGCATAATTACGTTGGAGTGGGGCGGGCGGCATAAGGGGTCGCGGTGCATTTTCAGTAAGCCAATGCCGGAGAACTGACTGATGGCAGGGTACACTAAAAAATAAATGGGGGAATACATTGAAACGGTTTGGATTTACAAGAACTTGAAGCCTATTTTGACAGTATTTTTGTGAATTATAGAATTTAAGATCTAAGCAATCAATCGGTTTACTGAAATATTTAAAAGTTAAGAAACTCAATTTACTTTGGATAAAGTATCTTGCAAAAAAATTTTGCGATTGGACTAATATAATTTATTTAGTGTTTTGAATTTTGGAATTTTGAAAATTTCATCAATCTTAGGAATATAATAATATCTTAGAATATAATTGTCCCTTTATATTTTGTATTTAATTTTTAGTGATTTCTTCAATGTTCCCTGGACTGCAAAAGCATTATTAGGAACACAAACATTAGGAACAATTATTACTATTAATTTTAGGAAATTTGGTATATTTAAAATTAAAAATTAAAAAAAGCCCCAGGTATAAATTTTGAATTGTTGAAATAGAAATTGTTTTGTTATTTATTGTAATTTTCTTAGGAAATCAGAGAGCACCACTTATCGTTTATAGATTTGCTTCAATAACTAAATTATTTTTATAATATTATATACAAATTTGGAAATATAAAATAATAAATATATTTGTTTTAAGTGCACTCCTGGGTGGAGGGGTAGGGGCAATGGAAAAGAGTGCACGAAAACGAAACGAGGCACGAACAACAACAGCAACGGGGAAAAAATGAAGTCGCTTTATCATTTTTAGCTGGCGGCGCTGTTTGGCCAAAGTGTGGAAAATAAATGTATGGAAATTTGCATACGAATTTCGAATTTCAAATGGCGTTGGCTCTTTCCACCTCCGCCATTGAATTGGAGTTGAGGATTGGGTCGGGCCCAGGTTGGTGCCCCGTTAGGTGACTCCCACACTCGTACCGTCTCTTTCTGGGGCGCCTCCCGTTCCACCTGGAGCTCCATTTACCTCTAGCTAATGCCAGTTGGGTGTCCATGGTCACTTGGTTCAGGTCACGCCCACCATTGACGTCATTTTTAATATATATAAAATAACATATACATCCAAATACTCCTAGTAATTTAGGTAATATTCTTATGAAGCATTTACAAAGGAATTATTATTCAGCATTTTTATTTAAGGAGTATCTATTTAGCATTTTAAATATACTATTTTTTATGAATAAATCCGAAAAATAGCTGGGGTCTTTGTAATAAATTTTAAATCAATTACACTTAATTTAATTGTTAGACTCTTAAAAATGTGAGTCTAAACTATGAAAATATTTGGTTTTTTTTAATGAATTTTATAGAATTTAAAATGTTTTTTTTTATATGAATAAATCTGAAGAACAACTGGGATCTGTGAAATTAATTTTAAAGCAATTACACATAAATTAATTGTTGGGTTATTGTAAAAGATGTCATTAAAAAGTGTTAAAAAACCATTACAAGATTTTTTCCAAAACAAAAAACAGATTTTCAGCTGTTTTGTAAGGGCTACTACAACTGTTTTAAAAATACCCAGTCACTTATTATATAGTTTGCTCATCGAAAGCACAGTAGTTTCTATAAAACTATAGTTTTTACCATAAGTTTTAAGAGTAACTAATTAGTGCAAATAGTTATCAAATAAATGTTTTGTTAATCAATTAAAATTATTTTTCTTTAGTAGTTCGTAAATATTCTCTATTTTATAAACTATACTCATTTACCGTTGTGATTCGGTAATATTATTTATTATCACTCATTGGGATGAATATTTGCAGCTACTGCCACTGCTGGCGCTGCATTATTGCGGTCTTTGTTGATTTAATTAATTAAATCGCAGTTGTTTTTTTAATTGATTGACAGATTAAAAACAAAACCAATTAACAATTTTAATACAAACGACAACCGCATAATATGCCATAATAAAGCCAGCGCCAGCTGTCCCCGGAGCGCGTGAGTTTCCATCGGGAAGTATGGGGCGAGGCGGCATTCAAACAGATTGATACACCCACAAACACTCATGGCGATGTCATAATCCGTTATTCGCATTAACAGCGATTTTAATTAATGAAATCACTCAAGGGAAGCTGGCCAGAAACAGGAACCGCCTGCAATGGCCCGTTGGACAAACCGAACACTAATTAAAACAGTGCGGGCCGGGTCAGGGAAATGTTTGTTAAAACAATTATTGAAGTGTAGTTGGTTCGGTGTTTTTAGCCACTTTTAAAGCTCCTTTCTGAGTTTTTAAAAAATTATACCTTACTTATCACAAATAATATAAAATATTTTTAAATAAAGTAAAAGTTCTATTTAATTTTCTGTTTTAGTTTACTTTAAATATTCAAAGTCTGTTAAAGACATCACTTCATCCGTTGAATTTCCTGATCAGTTTGTTTAAAAAGTATTCTGGCTTCTCATTTTCCTTTTCTGATTTAATTTTCATTGCGACACAGATGTCACCGCATCTGGGAAACACCCGTTGAATTTCCTGATCAGTTTGTTATCACCTCCAATAGATTTACTAATCCGAGAGCGAGTTGTGTCTGGCAGTGGGAATATACCCATCAAATCGGCGGGTGGCACAGCAAATTGGCGACAAATTCGCATAGAAATTGCAAATTCGACACAAAACGCATAAACATCTCCGGTGAATGGCTTTTGTCTAAATGAGAGCGATAAATTTGGCTAACATGACGTGGGAAACATGAGTGCAGAGATGGCCAAAACTTAAAATTCATATATTGATTTTAACATACAAATAACTACATTTAATTAATAATGGCAAAGCGAAGCCAGAGACAAAAGGCTTGATTTGAATAAACGGCTTCCCACGACGACGGATCGATGGCGGGGAATAAGCATATATATCTTTCTGGAGTCGGGTCAGATTTAAAAAAAAAACCCCAATTCGCACGCAATAATTTGAGATCTCCTCGATCTTTCGATCGTTCTCATTGGCTATTCATAATTTCTAGTTCGACCGGCGATTCGGTGGTGATTACAATGTGATTTAGAAATCGAAAATCAAGCGGATCGGGCAGGTGGTGGTGAGTGAGTCATGGAACTGGTTCGGATCAGTAGCGAGCGTGCCGATAATTCAGATCGTCCCCGTATTTATGGCCACGTTTGGGAAATCTGCAACTGTCCCCGTCCGTTTGTCCGTCTTGGCAGCTCATATGCAAAGCAGTAGTGGACGAGAGCCAACGAAGATGTCAATAAATCTGCCGCTTTGGCCTTGTTTTGCATTTCCGCCAAGCGCAGAGCCCAGGCCAAGACGACGCAGTCATCCTCTCGGGTCTCGTACTCGGACTCGGACTCAGATCCACATACACACACGCGAGCCGGCACAGGTAAACAGGCTGCGAGTCCCAGAATCCCAGCCAGATCCAGATACAGTAGCCCCACGTCAAAACGAGGTGATTTAGAATTGTCGAATTTTATTTAAATTGGATGCAAACATGCGAAATTTATTGTAGAAAATCAATAAATAAGAAAATCAGAAACCGCAGAGCGAAACTTGATCTGGACTCGAGCTGGGATCGGGAAGATCAGCTCGAATTTGGGACAGGTGAGAGACGATAGGAGGGAGGAGAAACCTCTGCCCAGGCACGAACTTTGTTTTGATAATTTTCTTGCCGGGTATCCGGGAATCAGTTTCGAACTCCCTGCACTTCATTATTTTATTCCTTTTATTTCCTTTTGTATATATCGATTTTATTTTATTGAGCCCACTGCGGTTCATTAAAATTTCGTTTTCGGCTAATAAATATTGAGATGGGTGCAGGGTTTTTACCAGGCTTAACTTTAAATACTCTAACAGTAAGGTTAGCTAATAATCTAATACAATAATCTCTGATAAATAAAGCATACATTCAAGATTTAAAACAAAATCTAAAGAGTTAGCAAACAATAACTTTTCTTAATTTCCTCAAAGAGTATTCCTAATTCCTCCTTAATGCCCTGTTTTGTTTGCATTTCAAAAGAGTTGAGGAGGAGCAAAGGACACTCGACATACTCAAAATCGATGGCTGCGATAGTGGGAACCAGTCCGAGGCTTCCTTCTCCCTGGACATTTGCAGCTCAGCTCTGTTCGTGCCTTGTATCTGATTGTCGTGGAGTTTTTCGGGGTCCGTGTTTAATTAACTCGAATTAGAATTTCAGAATGTCCCTTGGAATAAGTGTTTACGCAGAAAATGTAAATAAGTCTGCCTTGTCAGCAGTTATGTTTTTTAATGAGCTTCAACAAGGCTAATTAATATTCAGAAAATGTGTAAAATGTATTTAAGAAGGATAGAAAGGGTTGTGAAATATTGATGCTTTCTAATTGAGAGTTATTCTCTGAGGAATTTATCCAAGTTAAATTCGCTAAACTCAATTAAAGTTCATCTGCAACATTATCAACAATGCAACCAGCGAATATTTCTCATTTGAATGTGGCGCCCTAATCGGTGATTGACTGCGGAATTTCGCCAAGGCAACGATATGGCCAACACCGCAAAACTGGCTCCACTTCGGTTACCACAATGGCCAAGACGAGTACGTGTGCGGATGATACACAGATATTTGCGGGGAATAACTCATGCAGATTACCTGCGGCCGGCTAATGAAAGGCGAGCAAATTAAGTGGAGAAAATATAATTGATAAACCCCGGGGCGAGTTCTAATTCTGGCCCTCTTTATCGGGCACCATTAATTAGGCACTTGATTTATGAATGCACAGATCCCGATAGGCTTTGGCCTAGGCCTAGGCTAGCTGGCTTTTGGCCAGGCTCTTAAATATGAGCCGCTTTTTATCGCCATAAAAAGAAAGACAGCGGGCAAGAAAATGTGCACTGTTGGAAATTCTTTGTAAATATGTATGCATAGGATTCTTCTTATTATACTTCCTATTGTATTTATTTAAATTTAATTTCTCTCAATGTAATCCCTGGCGTGGGCTCTTGCCTAACCAAAAAAAGATGTGGGCTCCAGAAAGCACCTGTCTGGCTTGTTTAAACTTTGACTCTACGCGTTCTTGGCCATTAATCAGCTGTTGCTAAACGGCTTAAACGCCAGTAGCCATGTTTCTCCACCAATCTCTCTTTTGTAAATGCATCGAAGGAGCGCGAAACCGGGCAAAAATGCCAAATGCTCACATCGATAGGGATCGCGCCTGCAGCTTCTAAGCTGGCGAGCGGAAATTGCAGCCAAAAACAGGACACTGCAGGACTCAGGACATGCGTGGAAGTGGTTGCGCTGCAGGCACAAATTAATTAAGCTCATGTTTGCGCATATTCCGTGGCGTTTCGGCGTTATTCCCTTGGAATTAATTGGCGCGGAGGGTCAGGTCCTGTACCAGGACAATGACAACTCGATAAGCGCACATCAACGCACATTGCGCAGAGGCGGGATCCTGCGATCCTGTGATCCTGCGGTCCGGCAGTACCCCGATCTCAAGCACCTGTTCCGCATTGCTCGTGGGTGAGATATCGAAAAGGTATCCTGAGTATCCTGACCCCTTCTTCTTCCCCGACTCGTATTTCATTTCCCGGGGGTTGAGCTGCCCATTTGTGTCATTCGCCTCTGGATCGTCGAGCCTGCTGTTTCGGTTTTCGGGCTTATATTATGTAAAAAACGCAGCGCTATCAGAGTTTTATGGTTTGTTTGTCATTTTAACACCTTTTAAGGTGCGCACATTAATTAGAAGCGCAGCGAACCTGCGCGACAGTTTCGAGGAGCACGACATGGCTGCCTCCTGCTGCGAGCGAAATGGTAACGAAAAATGTTGCACATGCCCCCAAAAAAATAAGGAGAAAAAAGGAAGATAAGCCTAATGTCATTATGCATATACACACATCTATTGTGCGGAGTGTCAGCTCTATTTTAAGGCAAGAGGGGTTGAAACAAAAGGAAATTATGCAGTTTTCTTTGAATGTCCCTTGTTTACGATATTAAAAACTGGAACAATGCTGGCGTTAATCAATTATTTAGAACACTCAATGTTAATCGGAAAATTATAGAACTTGACTTAATTTATCTGCGGGAAATTTCATCCTTATTTGTAATAGTTTTTACTATGTTTAGGTATATGTATATTTTATACGTAATTTAAAAATTATTAAATAGTAGGTACATACAAGTATTTCCTGCTTAAAAATAATGATTATGTACTGATTTAAATTCAATTACTATTGATTTATATACTATTACTCAATTTTAATCATTATTAATGATACAAAAAATTACAAATCAATATTTAAATATTATCGTGTGATTTTTAAAATAAAATGTATAGTGACTACATTCCCTGGTTTTTATTCCCAAACCTCCATCTAAGTCTGATATGTTCCTCTTTAAAGTTTCATATAAATAACTTCCTACAACTCCAACTAAAAAACCATTCCTTTTTTTACCTGATAATTCGAACCTAAAAACGGTACCAAAACCACCAAACCCAATAAAAAAGCAAAGAAAAAAATAAACATTCAATACCGAGAGCTGGCTGATTAACGTGCAAGTCGTGATCGGGCAAAGGCGTTGCCATAATTTGTCAACACCCCAATATTTTACGAGCACTCATTGCGATATAATTGGGCCTCAAGTGGCGTATGAGCGAGGCTTTTGCTTTTGTTGCCCGTTTATTCGCGACTCGAGTTATTGTGCGCATCATAATGGCCGCCATATGTCGTCCGCCGGCGATTTACGGCCACGGTCCGTCCGCACCTTACTCCCCCCGATAATCCCCAAAATCCGCTCCCAAACTTGCTCCCTTTCCGCCCACGTATCCGTCTTATGTTTTATGTATCAGAGGGAGCAACTGAGTTATGTACAATACATATGGAGGTGGATATGCACAACGAGAAATTGGATTGAATCTTTATTTTAAATTAAATTAAAAGAATTAAGTCATTAAAGGGAAAATAATAATGTAAATAAATACGTTTGATTTGATAATTATGTAAATAATACATTTTAATAGATAATCTTTGAAAATGGTAGTAAAATCTGATGATAGATATTAATAAGGAATAAAATTGTCTGTTTCTATAGCCATTCCTCTTCGACTTACCATGGTTTAGAGACATCGTTTAAACATCTTTATAAACTAGCCTTTTGCCTTTCTGCTTAAAATCTTTCGAAATAAGAAAAAACTTGGCGGAACTGTGTTTTATTTTTAAATTTGTATATTTTTTATTAAGTGAAATATAAACCAAGTTCTATATTTTACTTACCGTGCAGTACCTGTATCGCCCTGGAGCGCGATATATTGTAACACGCCGTCTGCGTCAGACCATTGTGTCAAATATAAATCAGATCATTTTTTCCGCCCGTAAAGCAATGCCCAAAAAGCGAATGGCGAATATAAAAAATAAAAATAAAATAAAAACAAAACAAGGCAAAGTATTTTTGTTTTTATGGGCCCAGAGACGGAGCCAGAAATTGGCATAAATTTTGAGAGGCAGGCAGGGTCGGCTTTTAAAAATTTTTGACAAACTCTTGGTGTCCCGTAATCGCTGGGGCTTGTATCGTATATCTAGATCGTGGCTCTGCCTCTGTCTGTCTTCTCTTGAAAGTGCTTTGATTGTGGAAATTAAAATTCAATGCACATTAAAATGACAAAAACGAATCGCAGCGAACCCGAATCCGAACCCGAGACGGGGTACATTAAAAAGTCATGCCGTATCTGACAAAATGGTCAGCACCGAAATCAAATCGGCCATACAAAAAAATCAGCCATCAAAATGTAGATCATTCGTCATTGAGGGTACAAAACCCCATAATTTCGATGGCAATAAATAAATTTAACACGCCACCGCAGCCACTGTATGCATAATGTGGCACAAAACTGAAGGAGTCCGACCCGGATCCGTGCTTAGACCCTTGATTTTGTATACAATTGATAAAGATACGGAATGCGGAAGCGATTTCTTTTGAACACTTACTATTTCTGCATTAATTATTTATAAATATTTTAAATCAAAATCAAACAATTATAACCAGGGTTTAAAGACCCTCAAATTTCCACAATGACCATTGATCAAAAAAAGCCAATGAAAGCCAAGTTGAGCTCTCCGGAGGCCAAATTGATTTGCCTTTAATTTCTCGCACGTTGTTGATTAATTTCCCCGAGAAAAGGCGATGAAAAAGTGTGCGAATGCGAGTCCTTTGTCCCTCAAAGGGCATTCAGAATACGAAGAGCCTTTGCAGCAATGTGTATTGCCAGTGTCCGTCAGTTTTTTGTGCCGACAACGGGAGGGAGAAGCGAATCCTTTGAGCCAAATGGGCGTCGATGAATCCCCTCTTTCATTGCGCAGGAGCAAAATCAATGCTTTGGGCCCGTGGGACACGTAATCCGGATTGCGCCATTCAGAAAGTGTAAATGAAAAATCTGTTTTTGGAAGCATTTCGGCGTGAAAATGCAATATTGAATTCATTTTCATTTAAATTCACCAACGCAAAAAGCAATTACACAACGCCCCAGACTCCGTCCTCATCGGTTTCCAGGTGAAGGACCATGAAATAAAAATGGAAACAATTTTTTATGTAAAACAGGCGGCTTATCCCAGGGCCAGGGGCTCAAAGGGGCATAAATAATAAACTGAAATTAAATGTAAATATGGGCAGGACGGCAAAAACAAACGACATTCTGGCTGGCTGACAACAACTCATAAATTTTGCCCACAAATCGCGCGGCGAGCGCACAAAATCTGTCACCTATCAAAAATGCCCTAAAAGGGCATAAGTCTCGTCTCCCCCCTATACAGAGTAGAGTCTGGTTCCGAATCCAAATCGAATCCGGTCCGGGGGCTGAATGCGCGTGCGCAGCCTTCGGCTGACAATCGATGACAATCAATGTTTGCATTGCATTATTATTATTGGAATAAATGAATAAAGTATCGTGGATCCGCGGCATGCAGTGACAATGGCTCGACACATTCTGATGCTGCCCCATTCGGGGGATTTATGTATGAATGCCCAGATCTCACATCCCATCCCATTGCGTCCTCCGCCGCAGTTCGGAGGAATTGTCAGCGCTCCGCCGGTCCAGTCAAAATCGCCATCAAAATCGAAATCGGTAACAAGATCAGTGGAGGCAGGAAGACCAGTGGCCAAAGTTAAACAGTGAAAAATGAGGAGCATATTCTTAGGATTTCGTAATACAAAAAACAAGGGGAAATCTAATGAAAAGTATAATAATAAAATATATAAGTTTTATACGTTATTATTAAATATTTCAGATCATTATGTCTGGAAGGACTGCTACCTTAACTCTTGTTAATTTAAAATTATGTTGATTTCTTTATTCACTATTTTTTGTTCCTGTGTTGTGAGCCGTATCCGTGTTGACATTCCTTGTAGCTTGTCGCTTGTACCGCTGTCGTTCGCCACATGGTAACTGGAGTTTTCAGTTTTGTTCCTCCTTGCCAAACAGCAATCATATTTCGCAGGCCGATCGACTAGATCGGCAATCCAGGCTTTGGTTGAACAGAAGGGCACAGTGGGATTAATATCTCAAATATGACAAAAAAATATTATAGATGTTACATTATTTACTACAATACAAAGAACTTAAATATGTATCAAAGCTTAAAAGGCAGTAATATTATAAATAATAAAAATTACATTAACAAATTATAAAGAAATTGATTATTAAATTCTTGCAGAAAGTGCATTTAAAATTCCCAAGTGCGAATTTAGCTCTAAAACCATGCAAATTTAAGTTTATCAAAAGCTTAATTATCACCTAAAGCCTGCTAGCGTTAGTTTTAAATAGCACAATATTAAAATTCAATTTCAAAAACATGTAATATAAGATAAGCCCTAAAAGCACTAATTTAAATATAAATAATTATATAAAACAAGCTTTTAAAAGTTAAAAAGAAACTGGAATTTCATGATCTCAAGCCGACTTTGGCCCCACAGTGGTCCCACCAGGAGTTTATACATACTATATATGGAATAAGTATACGGAGAACACGAAATGCATATGATTTTGAATCAGTTCGCGCTGAATGCCAACGAACCTCAGATTTCTATCATATTTTGCATAGAATGCCCCGCTATATACGAGTATAGATGTTCGATCGGAGAGGAGAAACCGAGACTTGGTGACGATTGCATCTGCCCGATCCTTGGTTGGTTGGTTAGGTGGACTATTTTAATATTTTCCCCTGCTGAAATTCAAATTCCAGGCAGCCGCCGTAACAGCCTTAACAAACATCCCGACTAATAATGGCGAGGGAAGACAATGCGACGCCTGCGAGGATTCCACAGCTCCCCAGTGACGGGCGGCCTTTTTCTGGGGCCCGACTTGGTCTCCAGAAACAGAATCAGAATTGCCAGACAGCGTGTCTCTGGCTGCCTCATTTATTCAGCAGATCGGAGCAGAAGGTCTCCTCCTTTGACTTTGACTGGGAGCCTCAGTCAGAGGCTGACTCTGGCCGCTTTGGCTTTGTTGTCGAACAATTTCTTCGACACCTTTTTTGCGCCGTTGCGCTGCCTTTGGATCACTTGACGACTTCGCACTGGGGATCTGCATTGCCATCGGCATCGCCATCGGCATCTGCATCTGTGTGAAAAATGGAAAGCCCTTTTTGGCAACTGGACATTGCAGATGATGTCCCTGTACCCACTAAATCGCAGAGAAATACAGGGGAAACTCTGTAGACTGACCACTGGAAAACGTTTAATATATTGAAATTTTAAATTTAAATATTAACTTGATTATATTCTGGATTCTTAAGATACAGTTTGATTAATGTGTTTCTTATAATTATAAAATGCATATATTGTGTCCCTGAAATAAATGTAATCTTAGGATAGTTCTACTGTACGTCCACTTACCCACCATCCAAGTTTTGTGGGCTGCCAGGGGACATCAAAACGGAATAATATTTATGATCATTGCGATATTTTTGTGTTTCTCCCTGGCTGTATTTTTTTGCTTTGTTTTCCCTCTTGTCCATCTGTCAGCACTGGCCTCTGGACGGAGGAGAGAGTGGCTCTGGGGATGGGTCTGTGCCTTGGCCAAACTTTTGCTTTATGTGCCACGGAATGCGGTGGTGCCCCCGCTCCTTGGCACTGATTTACCGATATGTCATTGAGCGATTCAATGCGATTCACACGCATTCTCCAACGAGGATGCGGACTTGGTCGCGAACGGGTTCAAACCGCCGCCGATTCACGAATTGTCACCCTTGGATGGGATCGGATCGGATTGGATGGGATTTGAATGATTCGCGGATGGTGCTGGGGCACAAAGGCATGGAAAGATGATGCATAAATCTGCATGCCCAAAGCCGGCCTTCTTGGAATTTGTTGTCACTTTGTTGATAGAAACAAAATGTGCAGTGTTATGAGTAACTAGCAAGTGGGTTTCAGGTTTTATTTAAAAAGGGGTATAAAACCTTTACTTTAACGATTTAATATTTAAATAAATAGTTAAGCTTATGGTTATGCATTTGTTTTTATATATTCCTGATTTAATAATTTAATCAGACTCCTCGTTGTGCATTTGAAGGATGTGGATGAGTGTCCTTGGGCGCTCTTCTATTTCCACACCTCCTTTCCCAATCGATTGACTTTGTCAGCTGAAACTGTCACTTGCAGGAGGAAACTCCTTCGCCCCGGGCCAAAACTCTCAGGGATTTTGCTGGAAAACAAACTTTTAAATACGTCACAGGGTTCACTTATGCCATATCCTGGGAAAGGAGGAGTGGGGTTGCTCTGTTGTATGTCAAAAACAATAAAGGAAGTGCAAGCCAAGTGGCACAAATTTTCATTGAGAATTTATAATTGAATGGCGGAGCACACCTGAGGCCTGGTCACGCCCACCTTTCCCGCCCCCTTTTCTAATTCCCCACGGAGTTCCATTTGTAATTGAATTTGACGTTCGACTGTCGCGTGTTCCATTTGCGGGTTGTCTCCCGGTGACTTGCTGTCATGTGGTGCGGCGATGGGCCATGTTTTTTGGGCCACTCCCATTCGCACATATACAACATAAATGAACTCCATGTGGAGTCCAAGATTTGCCGAAAATATCTAATTGACAAATATCTCAAATGAAGGACGCAAGACTGAGAAACAAAATGAGCAGAAAAGCTAAATGCACTGGAAGAAAGGGAACTCTTAATACCTCATTATAAAATAAATAACAATTATCCAAAGAGACTCAAGAAAACATAATTACATTTATTTAATTCAATTCTTAAAGAACTTATAAAAATCCAAGTTTAATTTCCTATTTGAACTAAATTTCCTAGAAACTTCAAGATGATAAGCCGCATTTTAATTAATTTTCTTTCTCTGCTCGGGGGTAGGGGTGGATTTTGTTGATTTTCTGGGTGGCATTTGGTGGCTTTTCTGGGTCATATGGGGTGGTGGCAGTGCCAGTGGTGCTGGCAGGCAATAAGTAACAAAATAATTGAACAATTATGTCCAAATGTCCGACTGCCACTCATTATGATAGACAAAACACGGCGTCCGGCTGACGGGACTTGATCCGATGTCTATGCCCGTCTTTGTCCTGGCCGCTTTCCCTCTCTCTCTCCCTCTCTCAATGTCTCTGTCTCCGGCTTGTATCTTCGTCCTTGTCTCCGTCCGTTGGTTCCTAAGCCGAGCGTGGAATGACATTTATAATTACCTCGGGGTATTTGGGGAATAATTTGCCCGTCCATCGCATCGTCCCCGCTCCGTTCCCGGCTAATGGCCGCACAAAACAGAACAAAAAAATTACCAAAGGAGGGCAGGAAAAACTCGGCCCAAGTGTCCAGATTTCCCCAGCAGCAGCACCATTTCCACCATGGCCACAAGGCCAACACCCGCGCTGACCACCGCCCAGGGCTTAATGAGCCGGATTTCGGCCAGGGAACCGGGAACCAACCAAAAAGAAGCCATCATCAGCAGCTTTTGTTCATCTTTTTTTTCCCAAGTCCTGCCTCGTCCTGCGCTTGTGCTTTGTGCGCGTTTTTCCTGTCCTGCCAACTGAAAAATGTTATTGGCCGCAATTTATATGAAAACTGTGCTCACGTACCACATTAACCCCCTTGCATCCTGGATGCTGGGCGCTGGATGCTGGACGCCTGGCAGCAACAATAACTCGCCCCCTCGAACAGTGAAAATGAGCAAATTTTCTAAATGAATAAACTTCGCCAGCAGAGAAATCCCAAAGCGAAGGCAAAAGGAAAAATTAAGAAAATAACAATTATTGGATAGCGACTGAAAGATACCTTCCAAAGTAATACAAGGAGTTTCTAATAAGACACTAAGAATTATATAAACAAAATTGTACCTAAGCTGATTAATCTTCAGAATTTTGTAGAAAGGAATACCGAACTCTATATGGTTTAAAATAAAAGAAAATATATATATCTAGCTAAACAAAAGAGATATAGATGAAATAAGAACTTTGGAAGTATTGTAAAATTCTTAAAAGTATTTAAAATTTTAAGCCAAAATGTCATTAGCATTTCCTTTGTCTTAAAGTAGTAATTTCTTGTGCCAAAAGAATATTCCCTCTCATTCGATCCATCCCATTGTCCTGGCTGGCTTGGCTAGAGAGATAGAGAAATATTACCGTCCTTCGCCGGGGGTTGGACCGCTGGAGCGTCCAGCGACATCTTGGGGCTGCTACGTGTGGCGGCCAAGTGGCAACGTGGCTAATTCTTCCATGAGCTCGCAAAAATTAAGAAATTAAAAAATTGCCCTGCGCCCTGCCTGCTGACGGTGCGGAAAATTCGTTTGGCTGTTTTTGGCATTTTCCAGAATTGGCTGGCAGCACTTGAATAATTGCATTCCTTCGATGATATTAGTCACCGGCGGCAGATGCAGACACAAACACAGCGCCAGAGACTCATTTATATAATTGTTTATGCGGAGGATATACATATATCTCCTTGATTAAGGGATATAGCTGCCAAGCTTTTGCATACAAAAATAAGAGGGGAAAAGACGTAATGACTAGGAAGGTAATTAATTTGTATATCATAATATATAAATACTGCCATTGTAGATTACAAGTTGATTAAACCTTTTAAATACAACCAAAGTACAACTCTGAAGTACAAATAAACCCTCTGCCTGGCAATATCCTGGTTCTTATCCAAATCTTGCCAATTCTAAATGGATCTCAGATATGGCACACGCTCTGAAAATTCAAAAATAGTAACCAAAATGTGGTTGAGTGTCCTCGAATTGCCGTTTCACGCTTAAAGTTATAGGGATAACTGTCTGTGTATATATCATATAACGTATAATTAGACGAGGAACTCGACTATGAAGCAGCCCTCGAGGCTCAGACTTTTGTTTATTGGGACAATCTGCCCGGGTTCATCATTAAATAATAATCACTCAGACAGCGGGACGAGGGCGACTGCAGTTTAATGGTAATTTGTTACGCCTAAACGTGAGCACGCGCTGTGCGGTCACCTTGCTACGTTCCTAAACTTCTGCCTGCCGCCGCAACCCACCTGCTGGAGACCCCTCCTTCTCAAGGCTTACACAAAGCAAAAATATGTGTGAAAACTATTCCAAATTTGAGTCACCAACAATAACATTTTGTAGGAAAAGAAACACAATAAAATAACACAAAACATTGCATACTTTTCAAAGAACATATCTATGTTTTAAAGAATATTTAACTACATTTTCTCTCAGTGCCTCTTTCGCTTAAAACTAACTCTATAACTAACCGCAGAGCACACGCAACTGGACGAGGTGGGGAAAAGGTAGCAAAAAAGGAACCATCCCGGTTTCCCGAATCGGTGCTGAAGTTGGAGGCATTTCGTGACTTTATGGCTTTCGTGTCGCGGCCGTCGAGCCTGTCAGCTCCTTGATTGACTTGGCCAGCGATCCTGGGAGGGTGGAATTCGACAGGGCACCCAGGAAGAGGATGGGGGCAGGGCCGGGGACGGGCGACCACCCTTGTTTGCATATTACTTAATGGCATTTGCACTTGAAGTGTGCCAGAAATTACCTGTCCGCTGACAATTAACTTTTTAACTCATTTCTGAAACTGTTTGCTCGCAATGCGGTACACCGAACTATTGCCCTAAACTCTATCTTTGTGAATATACACTGGAAAAAAATACAAGTTAAATTTGATTCATACTTTAAAAGTCAAATTGGAGCTAAAGTTGATGTAAACTTGGAGTAAGGTTGGTAAAAGATTGGAGTATAGTTGGAATTAACTCTGACCAAAATTTGAGAAAAATTAGAGCTTAATTAGTATGAAAGTTCGAGTAAAGGTGGAGTTAAGTTGTTATAAAGTTAGAGAAAAGTTCAAGTAAACTTGAATTTATATTGGTGAAAGATGAGATGTCTTTAGCTACTATTTTCTTTATACGAATATTTTATATTTAATTACAAAAATCATATAATATTTATTTGCATAGTTATTTTCCTACATTTCCTCTTCTCTTTTTTCCTTTTTTATTTAGCCTGATTTGCCCCATTTTCTTATTGTTTTTCTGAGTGTATTTTTGTACCCCTCTTAACCGCGAGTCTATCAAAAGTTTTGGCTCATAAACACGAATGGCTCCTGGAGCTCTTATGGCGAAACTTTCGCCGGGGAGGGCTCATCCAAGGACCGAGGGGCGATCAATCAGGAGCCAACCCCTCCTCGAGCCAGTCACTCGGGCAGTCAACACTCCACTCCAATCCTCCGTCCAATCTGTGCATATGTTAATTCAAGTGGAATTAATTGTTTCCGGTGTTTAAGTTTTTCCGCAAAGGCAAATTCTCATTCATAGCCGGCGTCTTGGTGCCTCGACTGCGGTCAGGTTCTCCGACTCTCCTCTAAGGACTTCCCCAACTGCCAGTCGCAACCCTTACTCCGCCGCCCTGGGAGCCATTTGCATGCAGGTCCTGGGCTTAGGACTCCTGGCCACATTGCCTCAACGCCCTCGTTTCGGCTTCGATGGATTTTTGACTTTTATATTTGATTTGAAATGTTGTGGTCGACTTTTGTTTTGTGTTGTTGCCACCTAATGAGGCCAGCGGCGTGGAAGCAATTTCTTCAGGGCTTTGCACGGATTCAGTGTTACAGGAGGTAGACAATCAAAGTCCTTTTTGGAGGGTAGTCTGTTTAGAATATAGAGCAGGGAACAGCTCAACCCGAACTCAGCTCTCTTAACAATAGTTTTAAGATATGTAATTGCAAATTACTATAGAAAATTCCTCTTATATCCGATGAGAAGATTAATCATTGGAATTTTTTAATTAGTACACTTTTATTATGGCTACATCCGCGCAGAAGTCTGTCCAGGCCTTTGGGGTAATTTTTCGCCGGGTTTTCCCTCTTTTGGCCTGTGCAGAATTCCTTTGATTCCATTTCATTCTTGTGCATTTTTTACATATTGCCAATTTTTCAGCACAACCATCGACGACGGGTACTGGTAATTGTGATTGATTCCTGTGTCTGTCTGCTGCAGTTTGATGTGTTTTTAATTAAACTTGTACCGATATATATACGTATATGCATAAATACTTGGCATATGGCTGCAACGGAGACCGAAACCCGATGAAAATCTCTATTGAAGCCCGCCCCGCCAGCGCTTATTGAGTTTAAATTTAAGTTTTGCGTCAAATTAAAAGTAAACAACATTTCCCAGGGTGGATCTCCGGACAACACCCCTTTCGAGGAGTATCTGCAACCCCGCATTGTCATCCGTTTTTCGTCGTTTTCCTGGTCTTGTTTGCACACATGTCATACGAGGCATTTTTGTGACAAATCGCTACCAGAGTGTTAATAACTGCTGCAACACGAACCCATCAAAGTCACCCCGGCGGAATGCAAAAATAAACGGAGAATACATTTGCAATTTCCATTGTCCGACAACATGACATCCCAATAGATCACTGCAGATGTGTTCCTCCAGATTAGATAATGGCAGGCTAAAAGCCAGTTAACTGGTGCGATCGGCAAGTCCAGATAGCCCGACATATGGCAATAGGCACTTAAAGATACCCTCACTTGACATCGCCTTTGATTTTTGACAATGGGGAACAAAACGAGAGATTTTTACATGAATTACTCATATTGATTGAAGGATAATACGAATTTTACGCTTAAGGGTTATCTTTTTGATAGAAAATTTGTCGAATATCTTGAGTAAAAATCTTCATTACTTTAGAATAAAAAAAGGGCTTATAAAATATGGTAATGTAATTCATTGCATTCTAGATTTCCACATAAGTTATTTATATAAGATAACTTTGTTGTGTATAAAGGTTGTTATTATTTATATGTTTTTATTATTATACAAATCTCCACTAAAAAGTAGTAACTTAAAAAGTTAACTATTCAAAGTTGTCTTGTAATATTTTTTACGAAATAGATTGACAACATTTTATTTTTATTCGATTCCTGCGATTCACATAACAGGCAATTTGGAACCTAGTTTAATTTAATCTGGAAACGAAACAAATAACTCCACAAAATAACTAACTGATGGACATTTATTTTAATATTCTACCGGCTGGCTAGGTAGGGATAAAGGTAACGCCGGGCACCGATTTTTCCTGGAGGACGATTGATGGCCAGGTGGCAGGAGGATGTGGACGTTCGGCAGTTGGCAATTTCGCAATTGAAATGCAACGTTGATTTTGATTTGAGTTGCAGAGTTATTGAGGCGCAGCCCGGTGGCTGCTGTTGCAGCCGGATTTTTTATTGCAGTTATTGACACGTAACAATCGCCGTGAGCCTCCGCAATCCCAACTCTCCGAATGTCACGCCAACATCCGGCGATTTTTTTCCCCTGCCAGTTGGCGGGCGTCACTTGCTGCTGTCGATTTTT
This sequence comes from Drosophila bocqueti, assembly GCA_018151655.1. Lineage (NCBI taxonomy): Eukaryota > Metazoa > Arthropoda > Insecta > Diptera > Drosophilidae > Drosophila > Drosophila bocqueti. The sequence continues at coordinate 9,843,048 of JAECXF010000002.1, forward strand.
TGGCGCTTCCGTTTCCGCTGATATTCAATTTTGTTTGATTGCTGTCGTTTTTAGTTGAACGATTTGTCCACTTCGGGTGCGATGTTTACATTGAAACCTCTCGATGGGAGGCCATATTTTAAGCCGGTTTCATACCAAAATCCCGCAGCCTTTAGATTGCTTTTTGAAAGTGGCTTTTTGTCGAATTTTTCAAGGACTCGTTGCTTTATTTTTGTTCTACATCTGTTAAGAAAATAATAAATAAAGAAATTACTTTAAAATATAGATTTATTTTTTTGTATAATTAAATTATATCAAAGTAAAACCTTTTCAGAGTGTGGGAATAATGGTTCATACAGGGGGTCATGTGAACCTGAGGTCCTGACACATTAGCAGAAATTATGAACGCTAAGCGGATTACATTTAACACGATTCGCCGGAGAGCAGCTCGGGTGTCCAAATATAAAAGCCAAATCAGTCCCAGAGTCGCGTGCCTCGCTTCGAAATCCGAGCAGGGCCAGGAAACGTGTCGGAGCTCAGGTCTAATTATGAAATTAAATGCAAATTAAAAATCCCATTGAAAGCATTCTGTAATGGCAGAGCCGGCGTTGCGAATTCAAGTGGCCACCAGGCTGGGGGAGTTTCCAAGCAGATCCTAAATCGTCCTTGTGCCGTTTTCAGTTGCCATGTTTCCCTTACCATTTAGCTCTCGTTACTTTTGGAGTCTGGCCTGATTTGTGTGCATAATAATCCGAAAGCGTTTCGTCATTGTCGTCATCATCATCTGACTGCTGTCAATATTCCGCTCATCATTCGCCCCATCATTATGCCCTGATTTTGGCCATAAAAACGAGACAGGTCTAAAGAAGGGGCGTGACTTTTGGGGTTGGAGAAGGCTGGAAAAGTTGGCTGAAAAAGAAGAAAAACATATTATTCAATATTTAAAAGTTCGGCTTCCTTCCTGCGGAACTCTCTTTCGCTCGAGTTGATCGATGACGCTCTTCCCCGGCTGCCCTCTCTCCAAGGGATTGGGGAGTGTTCCATCCCCCGGGATGCTGTCATAGCTCTGCGGGGCCTTTGGCCTCACCTCGCCAAGCCGCCACTTGGCATGATAAATTTAATTCCGCTTCTATTTTGATGGCACTTGTCAATTCAAATACTTTTGTCAGTCTCTCTTCGCTTTATATATGTATATATATTTTTATCCCCTTGTTTTTGTTTTCGTTGAAGAGCTGAAGGGCTCTTCAGCAGCAGCCACGCCTCCTTCTGCGCCCACCGCATTGTGCGCAAATGCTGCGAAAAGTTGAAGGATTTTGACGCATTAGAGTGCTCCCCCAGGGGCGAAGGATAACTGTGGGAAGGAGGCAGTGGGTGGTGGACACCTGCAAGCAAATGAGTGCATTTGTTGTAGTTCATCTCAATGGATGACGAGGTGTCGAGCAGCTCTAGGAGATGACTCCAATTACCCACCGCAGTTTCGCATGACGCTCTGCGAGTTTTCAAGGCGAGACATTGTAAGGTTTTCCATTTATTTCGACAAAGACACAGAAGCTGCAGGGAAAAGGGAAAATTTATGATGGTAAATAAATAAATTCAAGTAAAAAATGTAAGGCTAAAGTCAAACTAAATTAACAGTATAGTATATAGGTGTAGAAAGTATCTACTTTGCTATTATCTAGGCTTGAAAAATAGAATTTTGGCAAAGATTTTAGCATACTTTTAGGAAGCAATTCAATTTTAAAGTTATTATGTCAAATTATAAGACGGGCTAAAATATATAAAAAATATTAAACTTGAAGTCATAATTTGTATACATCTTAATTAATTTATTTATTTATATAAACTTTTAGCAACTTGAACCCTTTAATATGAGTTTAACATATTTTTATGAGTTTAATCTTAATGATAATTAGAAAGTAGACATAATTTTCGATGTATAAAATCATTTTTGTTAGATAAATAATTTTCTTGAGTTAAAATAAATAAAATAATTTATATTTAAATATCATTGTTCTAAGTCTTCATAAATCTAACCTAAAATACACATTTCATCACGCTCGTTTTGTACATTGGTACATTAACAAAAACTAGTACCCTTAAAAAAATCCATAAATAATACATCGAATATCCATTTTTTTGTACTATTCACACTATCCATATTATTCCCTTTGCGTAGTATTTGTCTCAACCTTCTCAAATCCGGCTCCATTGTGTCCAACATTAACCACTAATGAAACATGGACAAGAAAGCGATCCCCGAACTGTGTCCCGGGGAACCCCATGCCTGTTAAAGCACTTAACTTTCCTTGTAATCAGCCGGGATGGACATAAGAGAGAAGGAGATATCCCTCCACCGTCCATCCATTCTCCCAGCTTCAATTTAAAGTTTTCCCCCAAACGAATCGTACTTTCTCTCTCGGGAGTTCTGGCCCTGAACTGGGACCGAAAATGATGACTTAATATACGGAAATCACGGAAAACTGATGGATTCCTCTGGGGTGTTTTTTACTTGACACGAGCACTGTGCCTGTGCTGTTCTTGCCTTTGTCCTTGCCCCTGACCCTTGGTCCTGGCGTGTCCTGTTGCGACAATTTCACGCTTCTCGGACGCCGCTGACAAGCTGACAGCTGCCACTTGAGCGATGGCGTTTATTAGTTATTAAACGGCGTGATTTATGCCCGCGGCCAAGTGCACCACGGAACCAATGCCAGTCCCTGGATGTGGTGCTATCCATCCCCTGCAATTGGCCTGCACTTTTGGCGGAGTAATAAGGTCGCCGACGTCTCCCGGAGCGCGGTGGAATCCCCCCCTCGAACCGGACATCTGCGGTTCCGCGACGTCAAGGAGGGGAGTCGGGAGTTGAGAGTTCTCCGCTTTTAAGGGGATATTGGGATTCATTTTCCAAATTAAATTAACGCCCGGAAAAGACTCTTAGGGCTTCCCCAATTATTTTTTAGTCCGAACAAGGCACTATTTTTGTAGCTCTTAAATATGCTGTCTTATATTCAATTAAATTTATGATGAAATTTATTTAAAAACTGTAGAAGAAAACCTCTTTCAATTGTACATTTTCCTAGTCACAACCCTACGAATCAGAGACCCCGCCGGGCTGGCAATGTTGATACACATGTAAAACTGATTGATAACAGTTCATTGTTTGTTCAATTTCCCGCTTTTCGGGAAACTATAATTGCCAAACTGTAGAGTCGCATAGAGCAACCCCTGCAATGGGACTGCGGACCCTTGTCGCCCAGTCAGTCAGTCCATTTGACTTTGCCCAAATTGAGCTGCCTACTGTGCGCGGCTGTTTGTTTATACTTATTTCATTTTCACACCCCCTTGCGGGTCTTCCTCACCGTCTTCCAGCAGGGCCACTAGAGCCACCAGAGCCACCCCTTCATCTACAGCCTCATCATCAGCATCATCATCATCATCACCAACATCGTCATCGCCGAAATCGGTCTCAGGTTACTTTGTTTTCCTTAGCCTCCATTGTTTGTTTTCGTTTCCGTTTCACTTTTCGCTAGGTTTGTTTGTCATTTTGAAAAATGCGTTTTACAGTTTTTTTTTTTCGAAATTCAATTGTGGACGGCCGCAGCCCGCTGAAATAAAAAAAACAGGGAATGAAAACACCCCTTGGAAGGTATTTGCCTTATCCTCATCTGCCATCCGCCTTGACTCCCCCTGCGGCTAATAACGTCCTCGTCAGTTCCGGCAGCTCAGGTCTCAGTCCTGGAAGGTCTCACCCCTTCGTTTTTAGATGAATCCCTGCTCCCTGCTTGTGCGTTTTGGTGCCAACACCAAATTATGGTTGGAAATTTTTAACGCAAATTTGTTTGGCATCGATTTTAAAGCCAGCGGGATGTCCCCCATTAGGATCTATGATTTTTCTTAAAAGGGAAAATGAAACCATCTTAATAAGTGTCAAATTATTATTATTTAGAAATAAAATTAATTAGGCATGGTCAGGAATAGTTTAAATACTAAGCAAATAAAAATAAATCACCTGCCAAATTTTAAACTCAAAACGTATTTGTTGCAATAAAATTCTTAAAAATCCATTACAGATCAAGGCCTAAAAACTTTTTCAAATCAAAATCCCCACCGATACGATTTCAATGGTAATCTTTCCTATTTCCCAGCCAAGCTAAATCAATTCCAATCGCAAATAAACCCCGAGGTGGGAACACTGGAGTTGGTGTTGTCTCTAATCCTGTGACACATAATCCCGCACGCGCTCGGGGATCTCCTCCGTGGAAGTTACCCCGTTCGGTTTACAGTTTGCTAGAGGAGAGTCGGTGGCAGTTGCGCTCCATTTGTCATCTTCATAATGGGCGCGGAGTCCGCCGGTGGAGCGTGTCATCGTAGCCCATATCTCACGGATTACAAAACGAGACGGAGGCGCGGCTAAGGGCACGTGTCTCGTTGGAGGAGGAGCGAGAATTAGAGATCACTATCGGACGGAACACGGATATTTATGTTCACCTAAGACGGGGCTTTAGCCAGAGTTCTTCCTTCCGAGGTCTAATGACACGTAAACCAAGTCGTTATAGGTTGCCCTTCCAGGGAAACATCAGGGAAAGCGGATCTAGAGCTGAAAATCTGACACTGAGCCACAGAGTTCAGCCAAGGGATTAAGTTTGTGCCAGGAGAAGTACAGAAATTAAACATTGTACCGTATTTTTTAATAAAATATATATTTTTAGCGTAATAAATAAATATAACACAAATCTCAACAAAACTGTTATTGGACATTTAATGAAGTTTTAAGCGTTAGCTGGCATATAAATGGGGCTTACACCATTTCTTGTCAAGTGTAATTTGTGCAAAGGACCTACATGAATTGGGAGAACCTAAAGAAGGACTGGACTACGGCGGGCTCCCAAGTGGGGATGACTTGCCAGCGGCTGCTGTCAGTTCTCATTAGGGGGCAGCCGGGCCGAATTGATTGATTTATTTTGGCAATTATGTGCATTCGATTAAAAGTTGAACTCGCAGTCACGCGGCGCTCGCTAATAATATGCAGAGACCCCGGCTCCGCCCTCGTCTAGCGAAGGAGCACAGCAAAAAAAAAAACAACATAAATCCCCAGAATATCCCATGGAGCTGGGGGATTACATGGCCCCGAATTGAAAACCAATTGCGACGGGAATGAAAAATCGCGCCAACAAACCCAGCGGGCGGGATGGGGAACTGAGAGAGCCGGGCAGGACCTTCGGCGCGGGGATGCGGTGGCATGTGGCCTGTTTACAATGTCGCTCGACTTGGACAAGGGGATTTCTTTGTTTTGGTTTGGTTTTAATTTTGAGCAACGAATAAATTAAATCAACCGACAGTCGAAATAATTGCCGGAAATTGGTGACGTTGTTGAAATTTCTTCTCTGTCCTCCAATTGAGGCGGAGCGGAAGGGGAGTTGGGGTCCGGTGCTTAATAAGATTATGCGTGACCCGAGGAGCAAGGCTTCCATTAACAAGGACCTTTGGCCGGGCTCAAAATTGAGGCTCAAATGGAACGTGTGACGGACAAGTTAAGCTTGGGTTCGAAATATACAAATGGATTTAAAATAATGCAATTTAAAACATTAAATTAACTCACAATGTACCAATGGAATATTAAATATAAATTTAATAATAAAAAAAAACATTTTATATCTTGCAAATCAGTATTTGCCGTTTCTCATTCCTAAGAGATAAAGAATGAGTTGCTTTTAGAATAGCTTTTAACCGCAGCTTGCAGCCTCTCAATAATAATATTTTCCCTGATCAAAAGCTTTAGAAACCCGTAAATAAATTTCATTCGCACGACTAATCAGAACTTAGTTTACTTAAAAGCTTATAAGAAAACGTTCTGAAGCGCTGAAAAAACTGGAAGACCGATAAATGCGCTTCAATTTAACTAAAACAATATTTGTAATAACAAAATAATAAGGAAAAGGCTTTACAATCAAACATAATAAATAGAAATATCGATAGTTTTAATTTCGTTACACAGAAAAATGCTAAAATATAAATAAAAACCTTCCTTTGAAAGTGAAAACAAGCAAGATCATATTATTACAGATTCTCAGATTGCAGTTCCCTTGCAAAAGCTTTGATAACCTGTATTAAAGTCATTCCCACCTCCGATCGAGGTTTAGTTGCAATCAAAGCTTGCTGGAAGATGATTGTCGGTGTTCGATTGTTTTTCCTCATATTCGGGGTATTGCCAGCGTTCTTATCGCGTAAGTTACAGATCGCTTGAAGGAAAACTCTTTACACTTAAACATAATAAATATAAATATCCCAAGTTTTCGATTGTTCCAATTTCGCTACTATCTTTGTGGCACATTCACTAACTAGTAATGAGAATCAGTGACTAATAAAAGTCAGTGAACCTAATTGAGAGAGTTTACAAATATATCTTATAGATATGCTTTTATTTTACTTTTGTACCTTGAACCCTCTCTGCAGCCACTCAGGGTCAGGAGCTGCCGCAGGAGTGTGGCATGCTGCGGGAGACCCAGCTCCACAACGATCAGCAGATCACCGCCCCGGACGAGTACACCTGGATTGGTCGTGTGGGCTACAGGCAACCGGATGATTCGAAACCCAGTTTCTTTTGTTTGGCAACGCTGATCCACCAACGCTACGCAATCTTCCCCGTTCACTGTGTCCATTCCGGTCCGTTCGCAGTCGAGTTCATAATTTTCGGGGACTGGCGTGCCAACGAGAACTTCAAGGTGGGTGACTGTCGTCTGAAGCGGGGCTTCACCACCTGCTCTCCGCCTCCGCAGGCTGTGGACATCGAGGAGATTGCCATGCACCCTCAGTACGACCTCAGAGGGCACGACTACGACATTGCCCTGGCCAAGATGGTGCGGAACGTGGTACTCTCGGAATTCGTGCAGCCACTGTGCCTGCCGCCCCCTCGCGAGGTCGAGGGCAATCATATATCTCGGCGGCTTGAGATGGCGGGATTCGCCAGACGGAATCGTGCAACTGAGGAACAGATGGAAGATTTTGAATGGCGGCGGAAGGTGACGAGGCACACGACCAGCCTGGAGTTCTGCATTGCGGCGTCTGTGCCTCTTAGGGTGACCTTTACCCAGAACCACTTGTGTGGCGTTAATCCAGGCGGGATCATCCTCATGTCCGGGGCGCCACTGATGGACGTCGAGGTGGTCAACGGAAAGCCACGGAACTTCTATCTCGTCGGATTGAACACCTTTGGGAATATGCCTACGAATTCTTCGCCGGTCTCCATAGACGGTTTCATCCGCATCTTGCCCTTTAGAAACTGGATTCTGAAAAACATTGAGTAGACTAAGCCATTTATAATAGAATGTCTTTATAAAAATGTTGAGTAATATACAGCTTGAAATAAATTCACCCATAAGGTGTAATAACACAATATAAGGTCAATACTTGATATGGAAATATTTGTTTATTTATAAAAGATGCTGGAACGAAAAGTGGAAACAACTTAAGAAACTAAAAATGTTCGTTGATGTTGCCTATGCTTACAGGAACAAATATGAGCGAGTATTGCTAAGAATTGTTAAAAAGGTTTTTTTGCCTCCGTGAAATGGTGACCACAAAATAATCTTTTAAAACTAAAAGCTCTCCAAGCCAGATTTTCCTTCATCGATGCTCACATTTCCGTTCTCGATGCAACGATTTGCATTAAGCAAAAGCTTAGATAACCTGTATAAAATATATTCTCACTACCGATCGCGGTTCAGTCTCAATCAAAGCTTGCTGGAAGATGATTGTCGGTGTTCGATTGTTTTTCCTCATATTCGGGGTATTGCCCTCGTTCTTATCGCGTAAGTTACAGATCGTGTGAAGGAAAATCCTTGGCAAATCAGCGTTCAATAATCACTAGCTTTTTCCCCAATAGTTTACATTTATTAAATGTAGTTACTTTATCTGTGACACACTTGAAGGCGAGGTTACAAATCAGTGACTAATAATGATCACTGAATTCCAGAGAGCATGAGAATCAGTGAAGAGACTTTACACTACAAAAATAAACGAACAACCTACTTAATAAAACAATTGATATATTTAATCAATAAATCATATTTCTCTGTACTTGAAATCCTTTTTGCAGCCACTCGGAGCCAGGAGCTGCCGCAGGAGTGTGGCAAACTGCGGGAGACCCAGCTCCACAACGAGGAGGAGATCACCGCCCCAAACGAGTACACGTGGATAGGTCGTGTGGGCTACGGGGAGTCAAGTAATCCGGACACTAAATTCTTATGCCTGGCCGTGCTGATCCATCAGCGCTTTGCCATCCTCCCCGCTCACTGTGTTCTGACCGATGATGACTCCGGTAAAAACACTGCCGTGTTCATCCTTTTCGGCGACTGGCGAGCCAACAGGAACTTCAAGACGGGCGACTGCCGCCTGGAAAGGGGCTCCACCACGTGCACTCCGCCACCGCAAGCGGTGGACATGGAGACGATCTCGGTGCATCCACAGTTCAAGTTGCGAGAACACGACTACGACATTGCCCTGGCCAAGATGGTCCGGAACGTGGAGCTCTCAGAGTTCGTGCAGCCTCTGTGCCTGCCACCTGCTCGTGAGATCGAGGGCAACCACATCTCCCGGCGGCTGGAGATGGCGGGATTCATGCAGGAACATCCTTGGAAACAGTCGGAGCTCCCGCAAGTGGAGTGGCGGCGGAAGGTGGCGAGGCACACGACCAGCCTGGAATTCTGCATCGCACTAACAGAAGCATTCGGTGAGCTGAAACTGTCCCAGAATCACCTGTGCGGCGTTGAGATGGAGGGAAATAACCTCATGTCTGGCTCACCGCTAATGGAAGTCGAGGTGGTGGACGGAAAGCCACAGAACTTCTACCTGGTCGGCATAAACACCTTTGGAACCGTTTCTGGTACTGCCTCTCCGATTTACATAGACGGATTTATGCGGATTTTGCCATTTAGGAACTGGATCTTGAAAAACATTGAATATGCCTTACCATAGACTCTTGTTTGAATTACTTTGTTATGTATTATTTGTATATATCATAACAAAAAGAAAATTATGCATATTAATTCAATTTCAGAAGAGAGTTCTGTAAATATTATTAAAGTTCGCAAGTGTCAAGTTCTCTCAGCTTGCAGTTTCTCAGAGTACATTTTTCTCTGACCAAAAGCTTGGGTAACCTCTGTAAAAATCATTCGTTCGACTCATTAGAATTCAGTTTATTTAAAAGCTTCCTTAGAATACGTTAGTCGGTGTTCGAGCTGGAAAATATTGGAGAAAAGAAAACAAAGAACCGTAAAAAACTGAAAAAAGAGTGTTCATAGAATTCAATTGTTTAAAATGTCGAATAATAATAAAAAATCGTTGAAAAATTAGAATAATTGTAAAGTGATTTTCGGAGAGGCTACGATTTGAATTAATTTTCAATGAGCAAAAGCTTCGATAACCTGTATAAAAATTATACCCGCAGCCGATCGAGGTTCAATTTCAATCAAAGCTTGCTAAAAGATGATTGAAGGCATTCCAGTGTTTTTTCTCATTTTCGGGGCATTTCCCGTGTTCTTTTCGCGTATGTTATAGATCATATGACGGAAAATCGTATAAATATGTCAGATTTTAAGGAAATATCCACGAGACACTGAATTTAGTGACTTAAAACGAGTGAATGCATTAATAACCTTGTTTTCTGTACTGTAAGATAAGTGAATAAATTACACAAAATGTAAATAAGACATTAAAGACATTATAAAATGTAACTTGGCTGTTACTGTTGCTGATCTTTATATGAGATATTACTCAATTTTTAAGCTAAGTTTTAGTTAATTTTACTTCGTTTTTATCTAATGATCAGGAACCGGTATCAGCGCTTTAATAAACCAGTATTCATTTCCTAGAAATCCAGGGACAAGAGCAACAGCAGTGCGGCAAGCTAAGGGAGACCCAGTTCTACAACCACAAGCTCTTCACAGCCCCGGACGAGCACACCTGGATTGGGCGCCTGTTCCACCAGCAGCCGGATGAGCCTGAACCTGTATCCGACTGCGTGGCGGTGTTGATTCACCAACGCTACGCCATCTTTACGGCTCACTGTGCTCTCTTCGAATATCCCAGCACATATCCAAAGTACATCCTCTTCGGGGACTGGCGCGCCAACCCGAACACTAAGACAGGCGACTGTCGCGTGACCACTGCCATCACCCAGTGCTCTCCGCCTCCGCAGGCAGTGGATATCGAAGAGATTGCGGTGCACCCGCTGTTCAAAGAGGGCCAACGTGACAACGACATCGCCCTGGCCAAGATGGTGAGGAATGTCGAGCTCTCGGACTTTGTGCAGCCGCTCTGCCTTCCCCCGGATCGGGAGATTGAGGGTAACTACATCGGGCAGCGACTGGAGGTCGCGGGATTCCAGTACCAGCCATCGATCCGGGAGGAGGTGACCGAAGAGCGCGAGTGGCGGATAAAGGCGACGAGACACGCGACCAGCCTGGAGTACTGCACCTCGGTGACGGAGCCCCTGGTCAAGTCGAACCTCACCCAGAACCTTCTGTGTGCCGTAGGGGTCAAAACGAATTTTCTGCAATCGGGATCGCCGCTGATGTACTTTGAGTTGGTGGACGGAAAGCCGAAAAACTTCTATCTCGTGGGAATAAAGTCCTTCGAGACGATTGGGGGTTCCAAAACGTGGACTTTTATAGATGGATATATGCGTATATTGCCATTCAGGAAGTGGATCTTGAGAAATATTGAATGAAAAAGTCACCACCCAATTGTTAGTTGTAAATATAAATATGGCTTTCGAAGGAAGCTGCATTATATATGGGGTTTTCCCCTCTTCGTACGAATACTTTCATCCTTTTTCTTACTAAAGTCCCTCTGGACACAACTTGTAACTCATCAGAAGCCCAGGTGAGTGCCAGGTGTGACTGCTTGCCCACTTTATGACTAACAATTAGTAATAAATCTGAGGCGTATGGAGGAGCGATAGACCATTTCGGAAATTTATTTGCCGAACTGCTGGCATTTGTCTTGAGTCTTCCGACTGTCCGGGATAAATCAAAACTTTCCTTGCCATAAATAAAAGAATGGCTAATAATTACAGCACTGTCCGTTGGCCTGGTGCGGCCCATATCCTTCCTTGTTCCTCCTCCCCCGAAGGAAGGAAATGTAAATGAGTCTCCAGCGACTAATAAATTCCCAATTACACACGGACTTGGCCCGGCCAGGGACGTCGGACGTCTAATGGCCAGCACACCAAGGTCCACTCATAAAACTATGCAGGAACACCCTCTTCCATCCGTCCACCCCCCCTGGTGCCATACCAGCAATAAACTAAAAAGCATAAATTTCTGAATACGACAAATTCATGCACTTGGTTAGTTCTGGGGTAGAAAAAATGGAAAATCAAACGGAAAACACGGAAAATCACAATTACGGCGAGGTGAGAGGGGTTAGTCCAAGGGGAGGGTCCTGGACGGAGCACTCAATGTCCAATTACGGGTGACGACGAGGCAAATGCCGACATCTGTGACCCCGTGCGAGATGGAGATGCGTGAATGCCCTCCGGCAATCGCATTTGTTCCGATTGCCTCCTGCTCCTCCGCCTAATGCACGAGATGGATGTCACCGATATCGGAATGGCCCAGAGAGGATGCAGCTGATGTCATTAAGTAAATATGCGCGGGTCAGCAGGCTATCGATAAGCATCGGAACTCAAGCATATGGGAAATTGGAGCTTAAAATCTAAAAGTAATTGGGATATAAATTTAACATTTCTGCAATCAAAACGTTACAATTGAACTTAAATTACAATCTATTCAATGGAAAATATAGTTTTTTATATTTGTAGACCTAGTATGGAGATTTATTAACTTTATAAAATCTAACAGAAAATTTGGCTTCCCGAAGTTTGCTCCTTACCTGTTTAAGGATATGCTAGTACATCTGCTTTTTGAAAGATGAAAAATTCCTAACATGGGACAAAACACAGTGTAAACTAACCAAATTATAAACTACAAATACCTATAGTATTCTAAAATACACGTTAGTCTTAATAATGCCCAAGAATTCTGTTGAATTACCCCTCGTTTTTCCGCAATTACCATTTCCTTGGAGTTCCTAACAAGTTCTCACCGAAGTCGGGCCTCGTTAAAATTCCTGCGAAATCAGTGCGAAATGAAATGAACACAAAACAGGCGAAAAAAAGGAAGAATAAATATTTCGTATCCTTCCTTACATATGTTTTACGATATTCGTGACTGTGTGTGGGTTTATACGAGTGTGCCTGCTGTGGGGGCTTCCCCCTAGCTCATTTGCTGGGGTAACCCCCCCTCCCGACGGTCGTTGATGTTATTCGTTTTTATGCCTTTTTGCATACTTTATATATATTTGTGCAAAATTTATGTGCGCTATTGTTTTTATGGCATGCACCCATTTCGCCCCCAAGTGCCATATATATGTATACGAATACCCCTCGTCCTGGAAGGAGGCCGAATGTTATCCTTGTTCGAAAGGCATTTTAATGCCGAACGGGGGTTGGGTGCACAATGGCATGGCATAGGGATTGGGATTGGGGCTGGGTTTGGGATTGGGTGTCCTGGCTGTTCTGGCACTTTTCTGCAAATTATGGCACATGCGGCGACGTCGGCATTATGCCTGATCCTTTCGCCTTTGATATGGCACACAAAGTATGTATATAGATATGTACACATGCGTATGTCTGTCCATATGTAAATCCGTATATGCCGGAGCTCTGCCACTTAAGCTGCTTATGTGGCAAATACATAAAATAAAAATAAAATGGAAAGCACAAATGGTGTGGCACAAGAGAGTTTTGGGGGGGAAAATCCTCGCATAACGAGCATTTCCCTCAGCCATATTTGTGTTATTTTATTATCATTTTTCCTTGACGTTTTTGTCCTTCTCTAAAGCTTTTCGCACAAAATGGCGGCTTCTTTAATTTTTCTCTTTAGTTTTCTTTGGTTTATTAAGGATTTATTTCATTTGTATTAAGATAATAATACATTCTTAATTAAAACATTATAATGCTATGAATATATTTCGAATTAATCCCATTAATCATTGATTCCATGCGTTTTTAAGGGTTAATTTATTAATTTAAATTTATTGAACATAAATGCACTTAATTCTGAGTTTTCCTAAGTCCTATTGGCATCCAAAGTATATATTCTCTTTTGAGTCTTAAAGTTTTCTTTCTGTGCCTGCATCTGCCGCTTCGATTTGTGCCGCTTCTTTTCTCTTAGATGTAAATACTTACTTTTATATCTGTCAGATATGAGTTGCCATAAACTGTACGTGCTGGTGCGGGGGCTTATGTGTATCTGGGTATCTGGATAAATGTACCATATATACATATATATATATATGTGTATCTGCCACTGATACGAATCCAATTTCTCAGCGGCAACAATAAAATACTCGGCACAGCCTTCAATGGGGGGCGGAGCTGAGCTCTGAGACTGAGGCTGTAACCGAATCCGAATCTGAGGCTTCTGCTCGTCCTGAGCCTGAGACTGAGGCTGAGATGACGATAAGCGAAAATGGCGAACCGCCTTATGACGCGACTTAACGGGATTCCCCGCGCCCTGATTATGGGCATAAATACGAGCCAACCCCCCGACCACCACACATGCGAGGAAAATTTAAATAAACTGATAAACGAATCCACACTAAGCCCCAGCCAACGTTGATGGCTATTTCAGCTGATGTTTTCCAAAAGATTCAACTGCCGAGCAGCAGAAGATACTCGTACGGCAAAGCAATAAGACTAAGGTCAGGAGATACGACCAGGGAATACCCTTGGTATTAAAATATATGTTGCATTTCTGGGAAATGCTTTCTAGTCAAAAATATATCTCTGCTTTGCTTTGGTGCTCTGTCAGCAATTGAAGACAATCTGGAATCTTTTTCTTCTTTTTATATATTTAAAAAAACCTATACACCCTTCTTTACTTAGCAAATACCTTGTACAAAAATGAAGACAGGCAAGCTGCTTTAATTAAAGCCAAAAGCCAGAGGAGTTTGCAATGGTGGCTCTGCCTCGAAGCAGACCACATCCGAGGACCTGGTCGCGAAGTCGCTTGTTTATGACCCGCAGCGGTCGCAGCGATCAGATACAGTATCTTCACCTGACACTGCGACTGGGTCCGCCCGATCCTGGTGCTGGACCTCGGCCGGCGATGGTGACAATTTATGACATACAACCTGGAACAACTTCAGCTCCTGCGAGTCCTCCTGCTCCTCCTTTAGCCCAGCCCAATGGATGCCGCAGTAGCTGCTGGCCAATGGCCGGCGAGCTTATGAAAATCATAAACATTGAACGGCGACCGACGGTGACATCCGAGCAACGAATATGCATTTTAATAAAATATCCTAAAAGCCACATAAATCACATCCGACCGGGAGCATCGCGTGCCTTCTCCAGCGGAGTTTATCTGCCGGCAGTCGCTTAATGGGTTTACCAGCCTCATGGAGCTGCTCCACATCTGCCTCTTCGTGCTTTGCATTGAAGGAGGAATACGTTTCACTTTTGTTTCAATGCTCTTTATGGGCTTCAGGTTATCATAAGCTTTAAGTTAATTTAAAATTATAGAGTTCATATGGAAACTAGTTCTTATAACTTTTCCCAAATTAAATGATTAAAATCTTATATATATTTCTTTTAGTTTTGGTATTTTATTTGTTAAATATGAATGTCTTGGCACGCCCAAGGCCATGTTAAAAATTATTTAATCTATGCCCAATGCTCCCTTAGGCCCCATCAAGTGCCAACTGTCAAAATATTGAAAAACCGACACTTTTCGTCTAGACTTGGACAGCCTGAGGCTCTCAGTTGGTCATACTTCCCGGCCAATTATCAATATATGCATCTGAGCTGAGGAACTGGTGCCGGGGCCCGGCATCAGGATCTCGAACTGGAGCAGCTATAATTATGACATATGACGGCACCGAAGCCAGGACCAACGACCCATGTCAAAAAGTCGCCGTAAACACGAGCATAATTTGGATCGGAACGGAGACTTGGACGAGGGTCTTAGGTTCGTGGAATAATGATGCTGGACTCTTGACACATTTAAGTGCTAATTTTAAAAGTCTCGCACATGACCATGACCAGTCAGGAAGGGGACGATTATGGACAGCAGGGAAGAGGTGTTAAGAAGCCACCCGATCGCTGGGAGGATCATTAACCTTGCTGAATAATATGCAAAGCAAAGAAAGGCTTAAAGCAAACATAATTTTGTTGAAAATAATTAATAATTAAACACAGTGCTTTTTATGTAAATATAAAGTTTAATTTTCGGAGCAGTTCTAGCTGAGTTGTAGATAAAGTGTTGTAACTATATTCGCTCAGGACTTCCATGTTTATCATCCAATTGTACTCATAATTTCAGCGAACATCTATGAATATGTATTTACTATATATTTGTAAACTTTTTACCAAAATATTATTAAATTCTCCTAGGAATGCTAACTTCTTCTGAAGGCTACTTTTTTCTAAGCGTGTAATAATCCAAATGAAAAGTAAATACCAAAAATGAGACCATAATCAACATGGCACATTGTATATATTGGGTGCCCGCCCAACCCGCCGCCATCCCTTGCCACCGTCGCCCCAGACAGACATTTAACGATAACACCCAAAGATATCAAAATCGAAATATCGTTAGACGGTCCCGCGCAAAATGCTTGACAAGCATAACAAACACAGAGCAGTACATGGGTCCCGGGAACGAGTCCTGTCCTGGGTCCGGGGTCTCAGCCAGGCTTTTATGATGCCAACACCCACCGCTCACCACCCACAGCGCACAACCCACCGCCCAACATGCGACGCATTCAACATGGCGTCGGTTTCTGTTTCTGTTTCGGTCTCGACTTTCTTTTACCAAATAAATAAAAGCAGTCCCCCTGAGCCACTCTCCTCCTCCTCCTCCTGCTCCTCCCTCGCTCAGCGATTGGGTTGCAATATATCGCGTACGTGCTGGCATGCCATAAATATGTGGCCCATGTAGATGCGAGGCAACAAAAATTATATTTCTGTTTGTGTTTGCAACAATTTATTTTTTCTACCGCCCGCCTCTCGCTCGAGTGCCACGCCCACGAAAGCATTTTTCCAGCTCAACTCGTTGGGCAATCGATACCGATGGCCGAGGAGGAGACAAAGAAGGAGCCATCGACACCGAGATGTAGTCGGAGGGTGGGTGTGGAGTGTTTTCCCCCAGCTTATTAGATATAGAATACATCTGCTTGGAAGCTTTGAGTAAGAGGGTAAACTTGAAAATATTTAGTGCAAGCCAAGTTGGACAGAGACCGCAGATTTCAGAGAAGCCGCAGGAGCAGGCAGGACCTAGCCCATATCCTTCCATATTTGAGTTGCATTCAGGTGTATGCTTACGAAGGACCCTCAAATCTGTCCTTCCACTCAAATATGTGCACACAATGAAGGAAACGAAGGAGACAACTTACATATATGCAAAACAAGAGAACTTGATTTTTCAAAATCTTAGGTGCAGTCAGGAAAAACTTAAGAGATGTCGTTTACTTTTGTTATTTTTTTTAGAAAATTCAAAAATATTGAATATTGCATAGAAAGGATAAAATTAAAGAAGCCAAGCTTATACTTTAGTTCTTAATTGAAGTTTTAATGAGGTTAATTAATATGATGATATTTCACAAACTTATAAAACCTTTAGCATTCATATAATTAAAAAAAAAGGTCCAAGGTAGCGGGAAAACCTATTAATTTTCTAGTTTTTAAATATCTAGATAAATACCGCTCCTCATAAAATTATTCCAATATTTATTCTTACAAAATTATTTTTCAAAACCCGTAAGTCCTCCGAATAAGGCACCCTTCTTCCCACCTTGAACTCCTGCGTACAGTGCTCACTGTTAAGCGATGTCCTGCTCTCAAGAGGAACAGCTCCAAGGAAAACAAAGAAAACTTTTGGAGGGAAAAGCAAATGGAGGCAACAAAAAAAAAATCTGGGCACAAGCAACAAGCCAACAAATTTAAAATGTGAAAACTTTGCAAGTAGTTGAAAGTTGGCAGCAGGCGGCAGAACGACGAACCGCAGCAGCAGCCGCCAGAGACAGAGAGAATTTTTCGGAGATGGAAGAAAATGGGGGAAATTCTTTGTCTGTCCCTCAGCGTAGAAGGGTGCAGGTGCAAACAGGAAGGCCCCGGATACGGGCAGATACGGATTGGAATACGGGGATGCGGATAAGGATACGGATACGGGACTCGATGATTTGATGTAGCTGAAAATTTGCCGCTGTAGAGATTTTCTTTGTGGTTTTCGACTTCTTTTGATATGCGAAGAGCAGAGCATTTTCCACAGGAGTGTGCCTGTCATTTGCCAATTCAACTAAAAACTTCAAAGAACTCGAAGAGCTGAGTTTGGGAGGGGAATCCCCGAGGTCCGTCGCCATTTTGAAAGGACCTGGCTGCGCTCACGCCCACAAAACGGAGTCGCAACCACAAGTCCCAGCAGGAAGTAGTGGGTGTTATGAAATATGACGAGATATGAACTCATATTCCACCCCTGGGAGAGTCTGCCACGCCTTTGCGCAATCGCGATTTTTGGAGAGCAAAAAAATATGACCAAGGTTGGTGGTCAACCATTGAGGTTTCTTGGTTTCATATAAAAATGGCACCCATCTCTGGAAATGATGGGTGAACGGCACCCATCTCTGGAAATTATAAAAATATTCCTAAATTGGGGAAGGGTTAAATGTGAATTTCAGGACTTTACTATAATTTTCTAGTTAGAAATTAAATATGGAAATGTTAAAATAATATTCTTAAGCGAACTATGACTTTGTTGTTTATTTATTAACTTCTATAATTAGTGAAATAAATTACTGAGATAACAAGCACGTTTACCTTTAGCTTTCCTCTCAGTCCCTTTTGGGCTTCAAGCCAACAACAACCACAAGGCACTTGGCCCAAATGCCAATCAAAGTCTGGCGCTGGCCAAATATTATCACAACAAGGCCGCAGAACAATGTGGAGGCCATCAATCAAACGGCACTCCGGAGCACGGCAGTCGCCAGCCAAACCAATCATCCGTTTGTCCATCCATCCAGAGCCATATCCTGGGCCATCCAATCACCCAATCGGTCAGGCGTATCGCAAGAACAACAACAATTTTCCAATTAAGCGACCAAAAATTTGAGCATATGATGATTATTGACGATAAGAGTCGGACATGGACTCCCAACCGCCCCAGGAATCCCACTTGGTCAGCCGAAATGTGCAAATAAATCGCACAATTGTCCGTCCGTTTTGTACGTTCGTCCTTTTCGTTTCGTTACGTTCCAGGAAGGAGCAGGACTCGCAGCTATCTGCGAGCATCGAAACTAAAAGTTAGCTGCGGCCACGCCAAACCAAAACAAAGAAACTTTCATTTCCAATTTTCTTGATGTATTAAATTATTTACACCCTCTTGAGCAGAGGATTCGTGTGCGTGGCACACTCGTAAGTATACTTACATATATAAAAACATGGAGAAGTATATAGCTTTATGTTTACAGTTGGATATCTTTGTTTAAAATACCTAAAGTATGTTGGTTCAAGTAAAAGTAATGGCAACTCTTTCAGGAAAATAATAAGAATTTTAACTACAATTAAATACAAAAGTAAACAATTAATTTAAATAAATATTTTGATTTTAATAAATGAATCTTAAAATGTCAATATTCAAAATATGTCAAAATTCGCAAATACGAATTACGTGAAACGAAAAAATGTTAAGAATAATTAAAGAGTCCTTTTTAAGGAGACTAAATATTTTTCCTCTCGAGTTATATGATTTTATTTAGATTACAAAATATCATTTATAATGAATAAATATAAGCACTTACAACTTGAATGTAGATGTTCATCATTTTCCCTTTGCCATGCTTTATACTTTCGCCAATTCTTGAGCTTGCCGCTTGTTGGCTACTGAGATCCGATCTTGGTGGAAATGATAAACATAAGAAAGTGTCTGTCACTTTTCACAGCGATCCCAGCAAACACAACACATACATATGTCACCCCGTTGGGCTGGGACTGTCTCAGGTCTGAAAAAGCGAATTAATTGGGGATGGCAAAGGCGTAGCCATGGGGATGGGAGCTGTTAATTTTCACAGTTGGTGCGCAGAAAAGAAAATCTCCTCTTAACGGTATCCAACTCAATTTCACCCAGTGGGCCAGTGAGCCAAATGTGCAGCGATCACCGCACGGCATCGACGGGGAACTAAGCCCCGACGCCACCACCAAGCAGATGCAATTTATGATAACCAATTTGCGGACTACATCCATTGGCACACGAGCGATATGTTATGCCAGCAGGCACCGATTCCAAGTCGAAAGACTACTGCCAGGGGCAGTAGCCGTTGGGCTTAATCACTCTGCTGCACGCATCGTTAAGATCATCAGCGGTGTGAGGAGCGGAGCGGAGCGGTTGTTGCCTCCGCGGGGAGCACTCGCCCAGCGGATATCTGCTACATTTTGGAGGCTCTTAATAACCATATTTACTCACCCAGTCTCTTCTCTCTGTTTGAATAGCCGTTGTTCTTGTATTTTAACTGGAAACTGTGAGTTTGAAATGAGAAATGGGCAGTTCTAGTGATCCAGTGCTCGCCTTTTGTAGAGAAACTGTCGGTGGGTGGTTAGCACATAACTTACGTGCAGGGAGTACTTAAAGATAAAGAGCCTTTTATTTTTCTTTCTTATTATAGTAAATCAATATTACATGGATTTCTTAGGCCTATCTTCGCCCCTACAAAGTAAAAACTGTTTAGATAAACATATACGAAATAAGTAAGAACGTTACAGTTGAGTCTGCTCGACCATGTGATACCCGGTACCCAAGGCTTTGTACATTTAATTTAAACCTAAACGCGTGCATTTTGCCAAGCTATTTTTATGAAATTAAAATAATAAATAAAAAAACACATTGTAAGAACCATAAAGGACAAGAAATCATGTTAAATAGACAAAATTACGGTTTATGATTTGATTAAACCATCTATGAAGAATGTGAACAAGATAGAAATGTTTATAAGAAATTTATAGTTTAATAAGACATATCTAAATAGACATATCTACGCCAACTAAAAAGCTAATTAAAGAACCCCTATCCTTTGGCATAGAAAACACTTGAAAAAGTTTTAGTTCAAAAGATTTAAGAAGTAAAAAAAAATGGATTTAATTTGAATTATTCAAAAGGCAGCACTGGTGGTGGATCGGAGTAATTGCAATACCACCGATGAGATACAAAATGTTTATAGAAATCGAAAAGTGGCAGCAGCCAGTAGACGCCGAATATGAACGCGAGACCATCGCGGAGCATCGTTGGGCATCCATCCGTGGTTGGGTAACGAAAACATGTCAGCGCACAGAGCCGGCTGAAGGCATCGCAAAATACATATGGGCAATGCTAATTGCCCTCCGAAAGCAGCTGCCGATCAGTCTTCATCTCCAACTCTATAGCCACCATCGCCAGGTCCGAGATCCGTCTGCATCCATCGAGCACGCCAGTTCTTTCCGTCTGAGTGAATCGCAGTCTCGGGGCGCAATTTATAAAAGCTCTGGCCACCCAGCGATTTCGCTGCAGTAGCATCCCAAGATCACCGGCGACTGGCTGTGGATATCCTATAACAGAGATCAGTTCTGAGGACACTCGGGCAGGACACTGGATAGCTGTATCACACACACACACACACACACAACAATTAAACGATGAAGCGTCTCGAGTGGCTGCTGCTCCTGGCGTTAGTTGCCTCCGTCTCCACGGCGGTGGCTCCGCGAAGGCGACGCCACAGTTCAGTGGAACCGACCTCCTCCAGTCTCAGTGATTGGGGATGGGATCTGGGCCCCGAGATGGCGCTCGTGAGAAGGGTCTACGATGATTGCCAGGACAAGAACGACTTTATAGGTTGCCTCAAGCAAAAGGCGCTTCACGCACTCTCTCGCGCCTTGGATCAGGACTCCATCAAGATCGTGGATGGCCTGGTGCTGGAGAAGCAGAATCAGACCGAACCGGACAGCATCCTCTCCTCTCTAACGGACGCCCGGCAGTTTGGCGGTCTTGCACCCATCGACCGAGCCCTTCTCTCCAAGGCGGATAAACTTATACGGACGCACACGCTCAAGATTAACATGGACGTTGGTACCGGCGACGATGAGGTTGTTGGGCGTGGCCACGAGCATGGCCACAAGAAGAAGAAGAAGCACAAGGAGGGAGGCCACATCAAGTACGTGGTAGCTGCCCTGCTCACCGCCATGGGAATCGCTGGTCCTCTGGGCCTGAAGGCTCTGGCGACGATCGCCGGCAAGGCGCTGGTCATCAGCAAAGTGGCCCTGACCATTGCCGGAATCATAGCGCTGAAGAAGCTCTTTTCGACCGACGGCGGTGAGGAGCACAGCTTCCAGGTGCATGCCGGCGATAACAACAGGTGAGTCTGCAAGAGATTTGGATAAACTTAAGATAGGACTTCCACGTCTAGCTGAGAGAACCATACCAAAGAAATCAACTATGAAAACTCCCCCAGGACTGATCAAAATGTACTTAATGTGCCTTCCCCATTCAGACGTAACACCTATGTGATCCGGCCGGTGTCCAAGACGACCGCTGGGACAGCAGGCGTCGGTTCTGTGGGCGTAACAGCCGCCGGTGGCAGCTCTTCAGTGGATCCATATCGCTACTACTACGAGTACCACCAGAAGTAACGCGTTTCCGCCGTCGTATCCGGTCGGATGTGGGGTGTCTGGAAAATTCTCTGCCGCTTAGCCGGCGGAGTACTGAAGCAGCTAGGCTACCAAAGAAACGATCCACAACCAGTCGGGGTCCAAGTGCAGCCCCGACACAGCCGCCTGGCAGCAGCCGTTCACCTTTATGTAGCTCCTAAGACATAGGCTAATCTATATTGATGTTGGGCCTGACGCCGCTTAACCCAAACAATAAACTAATATTAAACTAAATCGGGATTTATATCTTTTGGGGGGTGGAATCTATAAGTAATTAGCTATGTATTTCGCACATATGATCCATATTTTCCGTCCTTCCAATTAAGGAATTATAAATAATGTGTAATAAAAAATATATATCGTTTATTAAGCTTACGAAATCACAACAATTGGAATGTTAATCAGAATTAGAATCCGATATATTATAGACGGGGCCATTGCGAGCACCTCGGACGTTGCTCAAGAGAGTTGGTTGCCTTCCCGAGGAGCGCTGTTTGAAAAGGAAACAAATTAAAGCTGGAAAGCTGGCTTCTAGAGAGAATATTCCCTACCGTGGTGCCCACAGACACATCTAACTGAGCTCTGCCACGGGCAGCAGCTGTTGCGGCAGCACGTCCTCGTGTGCTGGCACGGCCACGTCCACCACGTCCTCGTCCCGTCGTTGGGACATCGGCTGTGTTCGATTCACTTGCCAAAACAGATGAGGATTTGTCATCCGGCTTTACTTTGATCCCCCTGGCATCGAGCATTTTCAGGAGATCCTCGTGTTTGTGCCGCATCCGGAAACGCTCCAGTTCATCGTCCATATTCTCTTCGTTGGGCATCGTTTCCATTAGATGATCCACTGCCTTTTCCTTATAGAATCTGTGTTCCATGCGTGTTTATATGCGAAAGATTGTTGAATTTCTAATTTTTTGCGACTTACTTGACAATGTTTTCGGCGGCATTGGCATCCTTTCGTTCCACCAGGCGATAGGTCATCTCGGCCAGAGCTTTTGAGTGTAGCAACTTCAGAGGTTTCTTGGTCTTTGCCTCGTCGAAATAACGATCTACCAGCTCCTCCACGCGTGTGGCATTATCCGCTTCCTGTAATTGAAGTCGAAGAGGAATTACTAATCACGAGAGGGAGCTGCTTTTTTATCCCTACCAAGGCCCGTCGCAGGGCCTCCTTGTCCAAGTTCACAGCCTCCATCTTGGTGCGCTTTATTAGCTTACTAAACAGCACCACGTCCTGGACGTTGGCCACCCGCGTGCCGAACATCTGACTGAATCGTATCGTGTTGAACATGCACGACTCGTCGGTGTAGAGCAGCCGCAGCCGTATGAGCGGCAGTGTGGGCTGCCTGGGATGACCCGTTAGCTGGGTCTCTGCCTGCGCAATCATGGCTTCCACCCGCTCCTTGGCGAATCGAAACACTTTCGTGGAGGCATCGCCCTCGTTCAGGCCCAGCTCCTCGGCGCGATCGGGCAGCACAATGGAGTCGTAGACAAATGGACGCACCGTTTGTAGCGGCAGCTCCTTGAGCTTGAACTTGTTCTTGTAGATCTCGAGCAGGCCGACGTGCTTCTTCTTTGCCTCGCCCTCGGACAGAGACGTTGGCACGGAGGAGCCCGGCTGGGAGACATAGAATCCCTTCTTGGCATTCACCTCCGGCTCGATGCGGCAGTCGTGTTCGTGGCCCCAGATCACCAGGTGCAGGAACGCCGGCAGCGAGTCCTCAGGCAGATAGTTCTTTGGCCCGCGTTCGGCCCGGTTTTGATGTACCACCAGCAGATGGAACCACTCCTCATCATCTTCGGTGCCCTCCTTGCCGTCTTCGCGTGTTCGCCTTGTCGGGACAGTTGAAGTTCACCTTGAAATCCTTGACCAGCCGGGCCAGCCGGACGTCGTGGATGTGGCTCAGCCCGTACAGGGCCATCTGGCTCTCGCCCTTGCGAATCAGAATGGGACTAATCTCCACCTGACTGAGGTCCGTCCAGCGGCCAAAGTAGTTTACCAGGCCCGTGGTGCTCAGCAGATCCAAGGAGCTGAGACGGCCAAAGCCACTGGGATCGTCATGGTTGCCATGGATGGAGAACACTGGTATGGCGATGTTCAGATTGGGATCCTCGTAGTTCACCGACTGGTTGACGGCATTGTGAAAGCACCGTGCCTGGTCGCTGAGGATCTCCAAAGAAACGGGACGATCGCCAAAGGTGTAGCGCCGAAGAAGCTCGATGCATCTGTTGGACAGTGGACAGGAAAACTATAGGAAGTGCAATAATACAGGGGGTTGCCACTCACTTGTGCATGGAATTCTGGCTGGGCACTGCGTCGTGGAAGAGGTCGCCGCCCAGCAGGATCATGTCCACGTCCTCGGACACCGCCAGCTCTAGAATCTCCTCGAAGGCAGTGAAACTGTCCTCGCCGCGCACCGCATCCTTTTCGCCGTAGCCCAGATGGTTGTCAGTGGCCACCAGGATGCGAATCACATTGTCTGCGTCCTGCTCAACTCCCGTGGTGTCGCCCATGGCTTAGTTCTTTTGTTTAAAATACAAAAAATACAATTTTAGTTGCCGCCTTAATTTCGCCAGAAGCAAGCCGATAGTCAGATATCGGACTATCGATGAGGAGGCAGTTGAGAAGCCATCGTTATCGCTCTGGGTATCGATGAGGCGCCGTATTTAAATTGGCAGTGTATAACACTGCCCTCGCAATCAGTTATTTTTTAAAACACTCAAAAATACAAGTAGGTAAAATATATAATTAACTTTGTATAAATTTCCCTATACTACTACAAATCGCTGTAAACTTACAAATAAAAAAGAAACTAAGTTTAGAAGTATAAAAGATCATTGTGTATCCTGCCTTCACATTAACGCTTATTGATGAGAGTGAGCTTTGTGTTCCGTCTTTCCGATCGATCACAGCCCCCTTTGATCGCTTTGAGTAACTCGTTCAGTCCAAATATGGCAATATGACTTCGTGGATGACATCCTTACGCGTGTGCCAGGTAAGGTGGTGGACATGGGGCTTGACTACGATGACGAGTTTTCCCGCCTCCTGAAGAGTCCTGATGCCGATGGAGTCCTCAGTGAAGAACTTTCGCTGGTAAAATGGAATCACATCCAGATTCTCGTCGTAGTAACTAAAATGACTAAAGAGCACCCCGAACCCTGCGTTATTTTGATTTTCCTTTATGAGTTGGCACTGTCAAAGTCTTACCTGGACTGCCAGGGCGTGATGACGTCGTCGTTGGGTCCGCCAATCATCACCAGTTTGTCCAGCCGCACCATTCCCATCTTGAAGGATGTGGAATTGGAGGTCACCTTCTCGTTGTTGATCAGCGGCAGGAACTCGCTGTACTTCAAATACAGGTCCTGCTCATGCGGGTCGTTCCAGTAGCCGCCCACCGAGGTGTGCTGACCCACATGCGAGTAGAAGAGCTCGAAGGCCGTCTTGGCCGCCAAATCGGGAAAGATTAGATGCAGGAAACTGGCTAGGAGTAGAGGGGAGAATTGAAATGAAGTGAGCTATACATATTTATATTGTTTTTTTTACTAAAATCACTCAATGTGACGACGGAGAAATTAAAAATAACCCTGTTATTTTTAGAATTCGTTGTGAAACGAAGAATGTTGTAGAATTTCACATTTTAATGTGGGAAATCTTTAAAAGAAACAATATCTATCAGAAGAAAACAAAATGATTCACCGAAATCATAAAAATCGTTATTTTTACAGCACCAATGGCCCATAAAACCAAGATATCGTGGTTCAAGCACTCTGATTGTTTTTAAATTCATATATGTACAATTACGCCGAACTTACTGCCATATTGCCCCGCCTGTGGCGAAGATAGGGATATGAAGGTCTTGACATTGTGATTGGGCAAACTTTGGATGGCCGCCCGGGCCAAGAGGCCGCCCTGGGAGTAGCCTGGAAAATGGAACAAAAAATTATAAATTAAATCAAGTTGCAATTTAAAATGAATTAAACACTACAACCTACCCAGCACTATGATGCCCTCCGGATGTAGCTTGCCCACTTCGTTCAGGTAATCCCTCACCTGATCGACCTGCCGCCAGGCGTTCTCCAGACTGTACCATCCGCTGAATTTGTCGCAGTTGTAAACTATGGTTCCGGAATGAATCTAAAAATCACAAAAAATTACAAAACTAATCTTAAATTGCGCTGTTTGGATAGACTTTGACCTTGGCATTGGGGCATTTTTGCTTGTAAACAATAACAAGGAGAGTCCAATAACAAACCTTCTCGATTTCCCGCACCAGAAAGGTCATGGACTCGGGTCCGGAAAGGATTCCATGCAGGATTACCACCGGTTTGTAGGCAAGCGTGCCGCTGAGGATCGAGCAGAAGGCCAGCAGTAGTTGAAGCCTCATTTCGCAGCAAACAATAGACTTTGTTTGGTAATGTTGTTGTTGATGTATCCGTATCTTCTAGAGGTGGAGAAACATGGAAGCCAACATCGATGTCATCGATGTTTTCGAAAAATCGCTAACATCGATGTGAGGCGGGGAATCATCGATGTTTTTCCACCTAATTTCTATTTGCATTTATGAATGGTGTTATCGCCCATCGACTATCGATTTTAAATTTTAAATTCAAATACATGTGGTAGAAATGTGAAAATATTAATTTATAAATTAAATTGCATAATACATTTATTTCTAAGCTGCATTACATTTTGAAAAGGTTGCAATTGTTAGTATCTAAAGTTGTAGACCGCGAATATCTTGTCACTTGTGACTAAAAGGAATTGTTTTATTTTTGGGCAATCTTTACAAATTTTTTTTAGTAAATTAAGGCAATTTGCAGGCTTAATAACAAAAAAAAAAACTAATACTTAGAAAGAAAATTTCAAATAAATAATATTTTATGCCCCCGGTGAACCCCAGCTTCATTAAGAACAAAAATCCCCGAAATCAGTGGAACTTAAAATAATGCTCATTTATTCACTTTCAACTTACACGATCGTCGTTTATGTACTTTGCACTATTGTGTCTTGCGTATATTTAAGTCTAGGCGCAGCTTACACGCTCCGAAATTAATATCTACGCCCGCCGTATGCGACGCGACTCCCACATCTCTTTTTTCTTTTCCACGCAATCCATTTGTCTTTCGAGGGCGGAGGGCGAGGGGCGGGGGCCGGGAACAAGGTGATTTCAAGGTATATCAAATATGACAACACTTAACAGAGTAGGCTTAGGGCTAGGGCGGCATCTCAACCGTTTGTTAGAGTTCTCGAACTAGATTTGTTGCGGCTGCGTTTCCGTCCAATTTACGTGATTCGTTCGTTGCTGCGGCTGCGACTGCGACTGCAAGATCTAGTAGAAGAAGTCCAGCCCAGTGCGGGGGCTCGAACCTCACCCGGCCACCTCCTCGCTGACAAAGTCCAGTTTGACCACCTCGGCGGGAAGGCACTCCTCCACGTCCACCTCGTTCTCTTGCACATTTATACGGTTCAGGGTCATGGACACGTCCGGCCCGCATTTCAGGCCCGCTGGCGCTCCCGTTCCCGTTCCCGTCGCGGTGCCCGTTCCAGTAGCAGTAGCACCTCCTGCTGCCCCAGAAGCCACCAGCGCAACCGTTCCCACCGCCGCCCCCGAGGCTGTCGTCACTGCAGGCGTGGAGGTGGTGCTCACGACGTCGTCGCCAATCACAACCGGCGAGAGCACTGTGGACACCACCGGACCACCCACAGGCAGCACAAGCTGTGTGGACGAGCAGGTAGAAACGGCCAGAGGCTGTTGCAGCACCACCGTCGGCGTGACCGCTGCCGCCGCCGACGCTGTGGATGTGGACGTGGGCTGCTGGATGATGATGTTTTCCGTGATGGTTGGCGTGTTGGCCGCCGCCGAAGCAGCCGCCTGTGCCGCCGCCAGAGCCGCGGCCTTCTGCATCTGCTGGTACTGCTTGACGGTCACCGTCGTTCCCGTCGTGGCGGTGGTCTGCGGATGCGCCAGCGGCTGTTGCAGGATGATCTGCTTCGGCTGCGCCACAAGCTGCACGTGCTGGATGGGCTGTGTCTTGAATACTTGTTGAGGTGTTTGCTGCTGCTGCTGCTGCGACTGCTGCTGGGACTGCTGGGGAGGCTGCTGCGGCTGGATGATGGGCAGTGTTTGGATGACGTGCTGCACCTGCTGGACGGGCACTTGCTTGGCGGGAATGCCCGCGTCCTCGAAGGCCTTCTTCTTCAGCGCCTGCCGGATCTGAGAGCTGCAACGAGCCAAAAGGTATTCCGGGGATTAGCATTGGCGCCTGTTAGCTGCTGGCCAGTGTTCCCTCGCCATCGGATCACTTACACGGTGCGGTTCTTGATGCTCAGGCTGATCTTGCTCAGGTCGTCCGAGAAGCGCATGATGGACGAGTGCAGCATGTCGATCTCCTCGTCCGTCCACTTCCTACAGCGACGGCGCCATGGCGAGGGAACACGAGATCGAGAGCACGAAAACACTGAGATTAGCATCTCCGGATCCCGGAAGCGGACACACTTACCCGGATGGCGACTCCGCGTTGGGATGCAGCTGCATTGTGAGGTCGCCCAGTCTGCTGAACGCCTGTCCGGCGGCCGTGAATATCTCCCCAACCTGAAAGTGCACCGGGATTCGGATGTGGAATTGGAATTGGTTTGTTGTTATTGTTATTGGCACTGTTGTTGCTCTCGGCGCGCGTGCAAATTCAAAACAAACGCATACCCGCCCACCGCCCGCCACCCCGACGACGATGGAACAACAAATTTCCCACTCGCAGGAGTGAGACGAAACGAATGACTCTCGACTCTCTCCCGCGCCGCCTTTTTCCCGCGGCCCGAGCTCCGGCTGCCGGGGAGGCGGGAATATGTGTTGCCGTCGTCGGCGGACCGGGCAGGAGGCCGGAACCCACCTTTGTTGCCGAGTTCATGGCGTTGCAAGTCGTTTGCGCTGCTTTTTTGCCGTAATTTTCTGTTTTGCCTCAGCTCGTAAGCGTGTCCAGCCTTTTGCAACACTGGCCTGCTGAAGTTCGCAACACTCAAGCGGTCCGCTCGATAACTTTTTCGCACTGTACATTTTAATAATTTCTTCATCGATATATCGATTGCAAGAAACGAGGGATGCATCAGATAAAATTTTTAAAAATATTTTTAGATTTACATCTCTTTTTTTACAATTTTAATGCAAACTAATGGAACAATAATTTAGGTTAACACGTGATAATTAACATAAAGAAGGATAACACTTAGCGAAATCTTAAACGAAACCTAATACTTGCAGCTGAACTCCCGAAGCACGTCGATGTCTACTTTTGAGAATCAACCTGGAAACAGATATTTGGAATTATAAGTAAATTGAGTAAATAAATAATAAATCTCAGTCCACGCACCGTCTTGGGGGGTTCAATTGGATTTTTTATCCTAATTGTGAGATCATGGATCTTCCTGCTTAGTCGTCTCTGCTCAATAATCGCCTGTGGAATCAACATTCGGGTCTTGAGCTGCGTATTCTCTGCCCTCAGAGGATTCTTCATCGGCTCCATGTTCCATGAGGCAGTAGCCCGGCGGCAGTCTGACAATTTTAAGAATCTAAATGGACGTCAAATTTGAAGCCTGGGCACCGGCACTCACCCTCTGGATCCGTCATGGTGCCAAAGTCCCGAGAGTCGTTCCAGTACGATTGCTTTCGGTGCTCATCGTGCGCCGTCTTTCTTCTTTCCCTTCGCACTGCGCTCTCGTTTCTGCTTGATTTCTGCAGGAAGAATGCGCATATTCAAGTATTTAATTCGGAATTTGCCAACAAAACTCACCTTTAAACTCACCTTGGCATCCAAGTTGTTGGTATAAAGAGGCTTCATAGTAATTTGGGAAGCCAATGGGCCATTTGACTCGATAGATGAGTTGCTTTTGGTTATTTTGAAAGCTTGTAAAGCAGAAATTTCCTCCTCCAGCTTGCCGATTCTTTCGTACAGAGTGTATTGCCTCTCCTCAAGGTTGCGCTTGTCCTCAAGAAGACTAGAATTTGTGGCATTCAAGGCGTCCCTCTCTGCTAGGATATTGGCCTCCTTTGATTTCTAAACACGCACATATATTCGTCACTTCCACGAAATTACAATGAAATTAATTAAATAAATTACCAAAGTGTTTCGTAGCTGTTCGATCTCCTTCGTGAATTCCACTTCCTGCTTCATGAAATTCCTGCATTTCACGTTGGCTGCTTCAGCAGCAAACTTTTGTGTAGTCAAGGTTTCTCGCAAGGATTCCAAATCTGCCTCCTTGGTTCTTAGTTTCGTTACGAGTTCAGCATTACGATTAATATTCAGATTTAAGGCGCTGAGTCGCTCCTCCAGCAGCTTATTTTTCGACACCAAGGCGTCGCGCTCTTTTAGAAAACTATCCGTTTTGGTTTGCTGTAAAATAATATAAATGTTATCTTTAGGAATTAAGGAATTAAGGGAATTAATCTCTGGCTTAGCTTACCAAATCGCAACGTAGTTGGTCGCATTCCTTGCTCAGTTCCCCGATGGTTTGGCGACCAAGTTCCACTTCCTGGCTCTTCTCCAAGAGGTTTCGATTGGCTTCTGCTTCTCTATTCTGCAGCTGCACCTCCAATCGAAGTTTTGTCTCCTTCAAATCGGCAAATTGAGTTCGTAGGGAGGCGCAGAGCTTCTGTTCTTCTTCAAGCTGGCTCTGCAGATTGTGGGAATTCTTCAGCTTCACCTTAAGTTCATCATTCTCGGATTCCAGGGATTTAAGTTTGAGCTGCACCTCGTTTGCGGAACTGTTGAGATCTGCGAGCTCCTTTTCGAACTTTCCAGCCTGAGTGGCCATCCTTTCTTCCACTGCCTGAAACTTTGATGTCAGAGCTAATTTTTGCGCGCTTGCTGCGTCTTTAGCCTCCAGGGCAAGCTTAAGATCCGAACGAAGTTTCTCCACTTCAAGATCTCGACTAGAAGTAACCTTTTCCGGAAGAGATAACTTTAAATCTTCGTCCTCCAAAGGCAGATCGTCATGCGAAGCTGCCCTTTTCAGTTCTTGTTTAAGGAAAACGATCTTCGCTGTCATTGTCTCGAGCTTCTCCTCGAAATTGGACTTCTCTGTTACCTTCTGCCTGCTCAAATCACACATTTCCATTTCAAGCTGGTGGAATTTCCTCAAGGTGCTAGAGTGCCTTGCGACGGCTTCATCGATCCTGACCTGCAGGATTGACTTCTCTTCCCTCTGGTTATCCGTGTATATAGCCAGCTGGTCGTACTTTTGCTGAAGCTCTTGGATCTGTTCCTGCGAGGCCATTAGCTCTTTGTGCTCCCTGCTAACTGCCTCCAGTTGTGTCTCTTCCTTGTGAGAAGATCTCATCAGCGCAAGCTCATCGAACGCTTTATTTCGCTCGTCCGAGGCTTGTCCGAGTTCATCCTGTAAGCCTGCCCTCCTCACCTTTTCCAGTTCCATCGAGTGAGCAAGTTCCCTCTGCTTTTGCTTCTCTGCTGCCTCAAGGAGCTTTTCTTTCAGGGCATTATTTTTATGCCGCAGCTCTAGCTTTTCCGCCTGACAGCGATCCGTCACCCTGGAGAGATCTTCTTTGGCGAGCAACAGCGTTTCCTTCAACTTGGTGACTTCGCGTTCGTACTGATGCTTAGTCTCCTCCTGCGATTCCAGGAATTTCGCACGATTCTCCAGCTCATCATCAGTCTTTTGCTTTTCCTTTAATTTCAGTTCAGCTTTCGCTTCTCTCAATGAATCCTTAAGTTCCTTTATTTGTTTTTCGTACTCGGAGGAAGATATTGTCTGCTCCTGTCTGGCTTCCGCCTGTTTCAGGGATTCGGTTAGCTTCTCACATCTAAACTGCAGCTGGTTGATCAGAAGAGCGTTGTCCTGTACAAGGAGACCATCGTGAGTGTCCGCTCCTTGCTCAGTTTTCACTACAGAGGGCCTCCTTCATTGATCGGAGCTCCTCTCGAAGCTCACTGTTCTCCTTGACAGATTCCGATAGCTGATTGGAGAGACATTCGCACATTGACTGAAAGCCTTCGAAGGCACTTTCCTCCTGACAAGTAACCAGCTCAAGTTTAGCTTTGAAATCTTCGGCTTTTAATTCTTGGCTGGAAGCTTCCAATAGCCTGCGCTGGGCCTCCTCCCCTCGCTCCTTCAGAGCTCCAATTTCGAGCCACAGACTCTTATTTTCAGCCTGCAGCTGCAGGCACTCTTCCTCCGAGGCCTGCGAACTGAGTTCCAGAGATTTGTACTTCTCCTGCAGACCGTGATACTTGTGCTGAATTGCCAGGAAGTCTGCCTGCATGTTTTCTATGCGCACCACAAGGCGGGAGAGGTTATTGAAGGAACGCTTCAGCTCCTCATTGGTGGTTAAATCCCCGCCGTTGAAGCCGGTGAGCAGATGGATCTCTAGTTGGGCTTTGTGGGAATTAAAGTTGTGCTCCAAATCCAACGCTAATTGGGTCTCCATATTTACATTTAACGAGCTTAAGTATGCCGTAAGAGCTGAGACCTCGGCCTGTAGGTCTGCGCACCTATAAATAATTTTATTTAATAATTTAATAATTAATATATTTTAAAGAAATTTCAAAGTTCCAGTCACAAACTGCGTCACAAATGTCTTGGCTGCTTTAAGGGAATAACGCACTCATAGAAGAGGCCGCTAAAAATAGCAACAGCTGGCGGCAAGTTGAAGTTGCACCCGCTGACGAGGTGTGCGGGACTGACAGATATATGTATAGAACTGCCTGCAGTCGAAGAAGCGTAGAATAAGTATTATAAACATTGATTGTACAAAGACTTTGAGACTATTACTAATTCTTTAAACGAACCAGCAGAAGGCAAGGGCTTTTCTCAGCTCAGTAGCTGCAATATAATCGTCTTTTCCCTTTGATTTTATCGTGATTAATGAGGTAGACACCAACTAAAGGTGCGGGTCACACATATATCTCACTCACTGGACAGACAAATAAAGTCCAAACTTCAGCCGAGAGCTACTATGACGCCCTCGGCTGTATGCAGATCTTTCACTTACTCTCCCTCGATTGCAATCTATATGTGTGTTACATCACAGAGTAAGCACGGTGGAGGATCGATCGGCAGTTTGAACGACGTCACCGATCACCCAAGACGAGCTGCGGAGGCGATTGAACGTGCTGCTGTTGGTCGTTGGCTTCAGTTGAATTTCAACGATCTAATTATCAGCAAGTTGGCCAGTTAACTGGCTGCTCGATCGGCTGCCTTATCGCACACTCAGAGCCATGTGAAACGATCAACAGGGCCAAGCGTCATCATCGCTTCCAGCCGAGTCTATTCGCACAAACTTGCTTCGAGTAGCCGCCGCTCCATCCCGTCGCTCCCGGATTCTTCTTAAATGTTTTGTGTGTGCGATTGCGTTGGCGTTTGTTATTGTTTTCGTTTTCGTTTTCTCCGCGAGCTCTGCGCCGAGAAAGCGAAGAGAGCGCGAGAAGACAGTCGAGTAGAGACTAGTGGAGTGGAGCAGTGCAGCAGTTCGGCAGCTCGGCAGACCGATATTCACCACTCAATCCGCAAGTCAGGTGAGCGGGCGCCAGAGGTGAATAATTCGAATTCGAACTAAAAGCCAGCAGGTAAAACATATAAGCTTCAAGATGTGCTGATTCCATGATCAGAATAAAATCCCCCAAATTAAAATAAAAAGTGTACTCACTTTTGCTTATAAATATTTATCGTAGGCAGATCATCTGCTGCATCAGTGCTTTTGGTATTGTGAGCCAAGTCCAATGGGGGACCTGCCAGGAAATCGAAATCCCATTTTGAAGACTCGGGCTTGATGCTTGTAGACGACTTCCAGCGGCGGACTGCATCCAGCGGCTGTCTTGAAATGATCTCAAGCTTTTCGGCGACGAGTTTACTTTCCAGGATCTGTACCTTAAGCTTATTATTTTCCTTCCTCTTTTCTTCGGCGAGCTGATCGCGAAGCTTTTTGATCTCGCTATCCACCCGCTTTATTGGCGTCGTCATCTCGTGCTCCATCTTCTTTACCTGCGGGTCGATGCGGATCTCTCTGGCGCGCGAGGCAAAGTTCAGCGTGGATTGTGACTGCTCTACGCAGATGATGGAGGTAAAGCAATTGCCACACAGCGACGTCTGCAGGAAGCGCGTCAGCTTGCAGTCGCGGAAACTAAAATATGTGTTTTTTCCCGGTTGATTATCGGACAAGTGCTTGACTGCGTTGCTCAGGCTCTTGCTTATGTGAGCGCCCTCCTTCAGCAAGCTCTGAATTACAGCATCGTCGTCTGTGCGGTCGGACTTCGGCGACTCTATTATCTGTTTTGGGTCGAGGTTAGTCTGCTGGCCAGCCTCGTGGATCTCGTGGAAGATCTTCTTTGGCGGCGATCACAATTAGGCCAGGGTTCTTGCCGTCGCCCATCATGGAAGGAGAAAAGGCTAAAATAGTTCCATTAAAGCCCTGCAAGCTTGTGCAGATGATGTGCTGGGCCATCCGGTCAAACACCTCCTGGTTGGCGACATCGAGGACATAGACTATGCGGGGAAGGGCATCAAGAACATCACTTCTCTATCAGGGATCACTGCATCACTTACCAAAGACATTGGGCTCCGCGTGGCTGTTGGCGAGCTGGATCGAGCGGCCCTCCTTGACCAGCCAATGGGAGGAGGAACAGCAAGAGTCGGACGAACGCAGCCTTATGCACACCTCGACGGTGGTTTCTTCCTTCCGCAGCATGTTATCTTATATTTACATTTAAAACTTAACACTTTGAGACACAGTTCACGAGCAAACGAGTTTGATTCTACAGTTTAAATAACAGATGGATTTTTCAACGACATCTTTGTTTCTCTGCTATTTCTCAATTCGAACAAATACCGCTTTTCTTCTCTAGTTCGAAAAATGAAACTTCGAAGGTCACTAGATACAAGAAGTTCGAAATTTACAATAAGAAGGTATACATAAATATTAATGGTAAACCTGCAAGAGTTGCTTAATTTCTCATGCAAAATTGATATAATTATTAAAATTGTCAAAATTAAAAAACAAAAAAACTGTTTTTAAACTTTTATTTTTAATATCGAAAAACATCGATGACTGTTTCGAACATAGTTTTAAAGCTAGAAGGCACAATCGATATTTGTATAGAACTGGTTCGCAGGTCACTAGTTCATTACTTGCGGAACCGCAACGCTTGCATCGCAAAGCGGTATTTGTTCATATAATGAAGTTTTTTTTTTAATTTATTACAAAATTTAACTATGCATCGCACATCATATATTGGGCTAGAATAATTATTTAAAAGAAATATTGCAAAATATCAAATAAAAATATCGATATTTCGATATTTTGAAAACAAAAATCGTGATATAAATAAAGCATTCTTTAGAAAAATATCGATATATTGATATTTTGATAGATCAACCCTAATCGCGATTCGCAAAGCGGTATTTGTTCGAATTTAACAGCGTATTTGGAAAAAAAGATGTCGTTCATTGTTCCCTTCCATTAAAAATAAATTAAAGTTTGTGTCTCTGTGAAGCGTGTTGTTAAGGGTTAAGAAATAAACAAAAGCAATAAGATGTCTGCGAAGGGAGCAAGCTCTATCCAGGTATGCATCAAGGTGCGTCCCTGCGAGCCCGGCTGCTCTTCCCTGTGGCAGGTTAAGGACGGCCGCTCGATCCAGCTGGCGGACAGCCACGCAGAGCCCAGTGTCTTTGGTAAGTGAGAGATGCAGTGATCCCTGGATAGAGAAACGCTCCTTAATGCCCCTTATTCCCCGCAGACTATGTCTTCGATGAGGGCGCCGGCAACCAGGAGGTGTTTGACCGGATGGCCCAGCACATAGTACGCGCCTGCATGCAAGGGCTTCAATGGTACTATTTTTGCCTATGGCCAGACGTCGTCGGGTGAGTATTTTTATATGCTGTCTCCTGCTCACGGACGCTGATTGCCGCCGCTCTTTGCAGGGAAAACATACACCATGATGGGCGATAGCCAGAACCCGGGCGTAATGGTGCTGGCTGCGAAGGAGATTTTCCAGCAGATCGCGAATGAAACGGAGCGTGATTTTCTGCTGCGTGTTGGCTACATCGAGATATACAACGAGAAAATCTATGATTTGCTGAACAAGAAGAACCAGGATCTGAAGATCCACGAGGCTGGCCACGGGATCGTGAACCTGAACTGCGAGGAGTGCATCATAACCACCGAGGATGACCTCTTGCGCCTCCTGTCGCTCGGAAACAAGGAGCGCACCGTGGGCGAGACCAACATGAACGAGCGCTCCAGTCGGTCGCACGCCATCTTCCGCATAGTGAGTTGTTGCTCCCCGAAACTGATTCCCGTATTGGAAATAATCTCGATTCCCTCTCTAACAGATCATCGAGTCGAGGAAGTCGGACCCCACAGTCGACGATGCCGTAATTCAGAGCGTTTTGAATCTCGTCGATCTGGCTGGATCCGAGCGCGCAGACCAGACCGGCGCCACGGGGGCGCGACTCAAGGAGGGCGCTCACATCAACAAGAGCCTCATGTTCCTCAGCAACGTGATCAAGAACTTGTCCGAGAACGAGGACAACAAGTTCATCAGTTTCCGCGACTCCAAACTCACGCGCATTTTACAGGCGTCTTTAGGCGGCAATGCCTTCACCTCCATCATCTGCACCATCAAACCCTCGATCATGGAGGAGTCCCAGTCCACGCTGAGCTTTGCCATGCGCGCGAAAAAGATCCGCATCAAGCCGCAGGTCAACGAGATGGTGTCCGACGCCACGATGATGAAGCGGCTGGAGCGCGAGATCAAGACGCTGAAGAGTCAGCTGGCCGAGGAGAAGCGGAAGAAGGAGAGCCAGCTGACGGTGCAGGATCTAGAGCGCCGCATCAAGACGGACATGCTCAAGATCATCTCGAGCACCTCGCTGAGTGATCAGCAGCGCCAGCAGAAGCGCCGACGCACCTGGTGCCCGGCGCCAACGGGCGGCCAGGACACCTCCCTGCCCTCGCTCCCCGGCATCCTCATCCTCAATGAATCTCGTCTGGCCAGGCCCTCGAATCTATCCAATCTACCGAAGCCCACATTTTTCGCCACCTCCAATATGGCATCGTATCGCGAGAAAACCGTACCCAAGACCATCAACATCCTCAGTTCTTTGGACATCACCACTGACAACGACGGCGGCGGCGGGGGGATCAATGAGAAATTCGTCCCTGCGGAGTGCGTCAACTTCGATACGCCGCCACAATTGTGGCCGCAGAACATCAGCAAGCCGAAGAGTCGAAAGCTGCCGGACTTGGCCTTGACACCGGTTCCCAATCCGATGGGGTAAGTACTTTCACTACCTCTCTGAGCATCGCTCACCTCACACACATCTCACTTCACACACTCTTCATGTTCATGTCATCCCACATCCCTGCTGCTGCTGTCTGTCATCTGCATGCGCAGCGTGGAAAAGATTAAGAAAGAGATTGAGGAGCTGCAAACGTTCACCAGCTTGGAGAAACACTTTGACGGGGAGTGGACAGAGGTGCAGGTTCTGAGAGATAATCTTGAGAAGATGACTGCTCAGCGAGATCAATTGGAGCAGGATTGCTTGGCCACAAACGAGCGGTGAGTTTGGGTAGCATTCGTTTTGTAGCTCTCTCCCTAAGCTCAAGGGATTTGTATTGTTTACCAGCGACACCTTTGCTTCGTTTGCTTAAATTAAGTACTTAATTTTATATTTTAATATTATGTTTGTAAAGGAGGAAAAAGAAACAATTCGCATTGTTAAATTTAAGCTAGAGTTAGTGCGCTTCTTTGAGTTATTCCGAATGTGTTTTAACTGCAATCAACCCAAAATTTATCATCAACAGTCGAGCAAAACCCATCGTATATCAGCCTCCATTACGCACATTCATAATCATCAAGAAAACTTTAATCAAAGCCTTGACATTAACTATTATCTTACACATTATCCTATATCCCAGGTGCGAAGCCATGCAGACCGAAGTCAAAACCCTGACGGTGGCCACAGAATCTGCCAATTCGAAGATCGTCGAGTGCGAGAAGGAAATCGAGGCTCTGAAAGCAGACGATTGCCAAAATGGAGGTGGAGAACCGCGAGGCAATCAGCTTGGAATTCCAGTTCCAAGCTTACAAGAAAAAGTCCAGCCTGCGAGAGAATGACTTGCTGTCAGCCCTCGCGGAGAAGGAGCTGACCATTGAGAGTTTGCAGAAGAACCTCGACGAGCTCTCGCGGGATATGATGAGCAATAGCAAAGAGGCTCTCATGCGTTCCATGTGCCCCACTCAAGCGGAAACCGACGACGTCAATGAAGACTCAAAGCAGGTTGAATGCGAGTGCGACAGGCTTAGAGCTGAAATAATCGCGAGTCAAACCAAGTTGGAGCGAATGCAGTCGGACTTCGATGTGGCTGTGAGCGAGGCGGCGTCCCAAAATAAGGCAGACTGTCAGCGCCTCTCAGCGCAGATGTCCAAGGCCCAACACGATTTTGAGCTGCTGCAGGGAAAGGTACAAAGTTCAACGGGGAGCTATAGAAACCATGCAGACAGACTTTCAGGCCATTCAGGAGAAGCACCACACTCTGCAGGAGGAGTACAAATCTCTGGAGCGCAGTTCGCAGGCCTCTGTGGAGGAGTGCCAGCAGCTGCAGGCTGAAAATAAGAGTCTGCGGGCTTGAAATTGGAGCCCTAAAGCAGCGAGCGGAGGAGGCGCAGCGCCAGCTATTGGAAGCTTCCAGCCAAGAATTAAAAGCCGACGAATTCAAAGCTCAAAGCAACGAGTTAAAGGCGAAGCTGGCCGAGATGACGTCCAACTTCAATGCGATTCAAGAGGAATACGATAGCCTTTCCAGCCAGCTAATGGAATCGGTGCAGGAGAACGATGCTCTTCGCAATGAGCTCAAGCAGCGAGCGAACGACTTGGAATCCATGCGGAGTTCTGGCGTTGATTCAATGAAAAGTTCTGGCGTGGAAACTGAATTTGGGGAGCCAGAACACGAGGAGAGATCTCTCCGTGAGCAGTTTGCTAAGCTTTCAGAATCGATCCATCAGATCGAACTTAAGAACGAGTCGGGTTTAAGTCGCTTCTTTGTGGTTTCCATGCCGCCGGAGAAGGAGCAGGAGCAGGAAAATAATGCAACACCTCTAAAGCTTTGCCTCGAATCTTCCACGAACATCGACTGCGAGAGGGCATCCGACGAGGGCGTTGCCCTCAAAGGCGTTCTAAAACAACAAGCGTTCCAGCTTGTGGCACTAACTGAGGAGCAGCTGGAAGCCGGCGAGGACAAGCGACTCCTGAAAATCATAGCTCAGCTCGAGCAGGAAATAAGGGATAAAAACGAGGTGATGGAGGCCACGGAGGCAACTTTAAAGGAGATGCGAGAGCAGATGACCAGCCTAGAGTCTGAACTGATGGAGAAGAGTCTGATTGTCAACAAGGTGGAGGGCTACCAGCGCCAGATTGAGTCCCTGGAAAAGCAGAATGCGGAAATCACCATGGTGTACGAGGAGCTGCAGGACAGGGTTCATAGGAACAGCACAATGAGCGAGAGTCTGCTGCAGACATCTGCTGCCCTTCTGCCCAATGATGATACCATCTTGGGGGTCCATGAATCGTCGTCTGCCGCCAGTCCACCCCAAGGGGATAAGCTATCCCTCGCAGAGCTGCAAACTAAAGTGTGCGAGCTGCAGGCGGAACTAGAGACTCAGTTGAAGCAGTTGCAGGCGAAGGACACGAACATCGCCGAGCTAAAAGCTGAAATTGAGGAAATGGGCGAGCGCTGCTTATCCTCGGAGGTGAAGCTCGTGGAGATGGAGAACGATGCCCGGGAGAAGCAGCAGCTACTCGATCGCCAGAGTCAGAGACTTTCCCAAGACGCCTTGCTTATCGACCAGCTTCAGGAGAAGAATGCCAAGCTTCAGGAGCGACACATCAAGGCGGAGCAAGAGGAGCAGACCATGCCTTCCCCTGGTTATGAAAAGCAAATCGAGGATCTCAGGGAGTCATTGAGCAGAGTCCAAGATGAGCTTGTAACCATGGAGAAGCTAAAGACTGATGAGATCAATGGCCTGCAACTGGAGTACTTGGTGAAAATGGAGAGAAGCGAGAACGAGAATCGTGCGAAATTCCGCGGTTACACCCAGGAATTGGAGGAGAACAAGGAGCGTTACGAAACGGATTTGGCAACGTTAAAAGAAAAGCTGTTGAAGACCGACGAAGAGGTGTCTAAACTGAAGGAAGAGCATAGAGTAACTCTCCAGGAAAAGCTTAGCCAGGTGAAAGAGGAAAGACAAAAGCACGAAGCGGAACTTGAAACCCTTGGAAAAAATCTGCAGGAGAAGATAGCTGCAGCAGAAGCCAAGGCTGCCCAGCAGCTAGCGCAGCTACAAGCGATCACGCAAACCCTAAATGAAAAGCTATCGAAAGCCGAAGCAGCAGTTGCTTACCTGGAATCGTCTTTGGAGCAGCTCAAAATGGAAAACAAACAACTTGTGGAGCAGCTACAGTCACAGGCAGCCAACGAACAGGAGGAGCTCGCAGCGAAGTGCGACTTGGACTTGAATAACAGCAGGCAGCAGGAGAAGATCAATCTGCAAGCAGAGATCGATGAGGTCAATGAGAGGTATATGAACATACAAAATAACCTTCAGAAACTTGCCTCGCAAATGGATGCCCAGAGCCAGAAACATCTTATATCAGAAAAGGACTTTGAGGAGCAGCGCAAGGTTTTGACCGCCAAAATCACTGAGCTCGAAGAAGCCTTACAAAGTGCCCAACTAAAAGCGGACAGCCACGAAGATCTGGTTTTAAAGCACAAAGAGTTAATGGCCTCGTCGAGCGGAAAGATTCAAGAGCTCCAAGGCAAACACGATCAGCAATTACGTGACATGGATACTTTAAGGCAGGAGAAGGCAATCCTTCTGGTCAAAATCGATAAAGCCGATGCACAGCACTCCAGCACTTTGGGGAAATACCAAGAGCTGCAAACGCAAATGGATGAAATGAGCAGGCAGAATGCAACAGTAAAGTCCGAATGCGAGGAGAAGCTCGAGACTATTGACAGCCAAGATGGATTCCCTAAAAGAAGAACTGCAAAGTGCCAGGCTAAAAGCCGATAGCTTAGATAATCTGCTTACGGAGCATGAAGCTCTCAAGTCATCGCTTTCGGAGGCAACGGGAGAGTCTTCCAAGCTGCAGGAGAAAGTCGACAGCCTTCAGTCTCAATTGGTTGCTTCTAAAAGGGAAATCTCCAGTCGAGAACTTGCAACGGAAAAGCTTCGTTCAGATCTGCAGCTTGCCTTGGAGGCCAAGGAAACTGTTAGCGCGGAACACTCAGCTTTGACAACAAAGCTCCAGGAAGTTGAGGAAATGCTGGAGACTCAGGCTAGAAAGTTCAAAAAAGAGCTCGCAGCTCTGAACAGTTCCACAAACGAGTTGCAGCTCAAATTGAGATCCTTGCAAGAGCTTAAAGAGGAACTAAAGTCCGAGAATGATGAGCTTAAGGTGAAGCTGCAGAATTCCCACAATCTTCAGAGCAAACTGGAAGAGCAACAGAAGCTCTGCGCCTCCCTACGAACTCAAATCGCTGAATTGAAGGAGACAAAACTTCGATTGGAGGATCAGCTGCGTAACCAAGAAGCTGAAGTCAACAGAAAATTCTTGGAAAAGAGCCAGGAAGTGGAACAAACCATCGCGGAGCTGAACAAGCAATGCGATCAACTGCGTTGCGATCTGGTAAGCTAAGCCAGATTTTAATTCCCTTTTCCCTGATTTCATTCAAATTATTTTACAGCAAACCCAAACGAATAGTTTCCTCAAAGAAAAGGACGGCTTGCAATCGACTTTATCTACTTTGACAAATGAAAAGAAGCAGCTGGAAGAAAAGATCAGCGCCTTGAGTCTGAATGATAATCGTAATGCTGAACTTATAAAGAAGCTGCAAGCCAAGGAGGCAGATTTAGAAACCTTGCGAGAAGCTTTAGCTACTCAAAAGATTTCCGCTGAAGCCGCCAACGTACAGAAAGTGGAACTTACCAAGGAAATTGAACAGCTGCGAACCACAATGGTAAATTGGAATAATATTAGAATAATTGCAACTTCTTTGATGTGAAATTTATTGGAAATTTGTACGTTTAGAAATCCAGGGAGGCCAGCGTCTTGACAGAGAGGGACAGCATGAATGCCACAATTTCCAGTCTCCTCGATGACAAGCGCAACCTCGAGGAGAAGCAGTTTACTCTGAACGAGAGGGTCGGCAAGCTAGAACAGGAATTATCTGCTTTACAGGCTCTCAAAATCGAATCAAGTGCTGCATCAACTTGTCAAATTTCGATGAGTACATCGACTGTCTCTGTGCCCGTGCCCCGGAAGAGTCTTGACCGCAATCCTCCTACTGCCAGTCTTCCAAGGGTGAGTTTCCCAACTCTTCTCTTTGTTTAAATATAAATTTAAAATGAAATGCTTTTTATTTACAGAAATCTGCTTCCTCAGAGTCCGAAATGCGGAAGACTCGGCGGCTCTCGGCTTATGATGAGCACCGGATGCAGGCCTACTGGAACGACGTCAGGGATTGTGGGACTATGACAGACCCAGTGGGTGAGTGGTGTACACATTCATGAGCTTTAGCTTCAGCTTTAGTTAATTTCCATCAATTTGTCGCCTTTCAGACAACAACTGCAACTGCACGGAGCTGGACAGCAAGCTGCAGGCCTGCCAGCAGGAACTATTCATCCGTGAGAGCCAGGTGACTGCCCTAAGCATGGAGCTGAAGCACCATCCGCTGAAGGACGAGAATGCGCAGCTCAAGAAACGGGTGCTGGAGGAGCAGGAGAAGGCTCGCTGTGAGCACAAGCGGCTCAAGATCAAGATTCAGGATCTCAATGTCAAAGTCAGTGATCTCACAAATGCCGCCGCCAAGTCGGCACCTGCTGCTCCTGAGGAGCCCAAGCCGAGTCCCACCACCGCCTCCGTCCACACGCAGACGGAAGCGGATCAATTGGAAAAGAAGTATCAGGATGCTCTTGTGTTGCTGCGCTCCCGCTACCATCTCATCAAGGACCTGGAGGAGAAACTGAGCCAGAATGAGAACACGGACACGTCCAATGTGTCGTCCCTGACCAGTGGCAAAATTCATTCACTTACGGTGAGTCCGAAGTTCTTGCCTCTCTTGACAAGTTCCCTAAAAAATATTTCTTTCGTTACAAAATTTAATGGCAGAAACAATGCGAATCTCTGAAGAAGGAACTGACGGGTGTCAGGGAGAAGTACGAAACGGCGAAGCGGGTGCTGATGATGCGCAAGGATGAAATGGTCAAGATGCGCGATAAACTAGCTGCCTTCGAATCAGCTGCCGGTGCACCGAAATAAACAGTTTGCCTCCTCTTCCTTTTCTGCGGGGGACACACAACCGATGTTTAGCTTTAGTTTTATGAAATTACTAATTTTTCACTACATTTTTTCACTCAAAAAAAAACTTACCAATTTGGAGAAACGCTCCGTATCCTTTGGCTTTAGCTGTACTTTTACTTTGTACTTTTACTTTCTGAAAGAGTTCACTAAACGCAATGAACACTAGATCAATGTCGGTGGTTCAATGGGGAAAAATCGAAGCTTGCTTTGATTCCCATTGATTGTGGATACCGATTTTTCTCCACCTCTTTTATGTATGTTAATAATAAGTCCTCCATCTAAGTCATCTTTCTATGTCCTTTGGCCGCCAGTCGGCTCAATAAATTATTTTGTACAATGCTTAGCATTTATTTAACTTATGTACCTTTTTAGAGTAACTTTTATCTGCCGGCGAAATTCTCAAATCCCTGAGAAAAACTCAACACACACAAATTGTTCTTCATAACGCGGCTTTATTGTAATTTCAATAAATATTTTTATAACTTTCTAAGCACATGGATGTCTACTTATATATTGCTTATGTAACGACTTTTAACTAATAGATTTTAAGCTAACGTCCTAACCGAATTGCATTAGCCTTTGAATGCGTGTTTTAAGCCTAGGAAAATGCCAACTATTGCACTCTACCTGCGAGAGAGCGATAGGGAAAACGGAAAAGTACAAAAAACGGATGAGAAATCAAAGGGGTAAAGATTACATCATGTACTTGATGTACTTGATGTACTTTTATTACATTCTTTCATTCCTTAATTATTATTCTAGTACGAAAAGGTTGTTCAAGTACTCTGAAGTACAAGCCAGGTCAGACGCTCGAGACAACGATTGCAAACTTATAAATAAATTACACATTTAAATGAATTGAGGTAGAAAATTACTAAAGTAACACATGTGTTGTTGTTGCTGGTTGTTGTATAAGGCAAGTGGCAGCGACTCTTGTAGAGTCTCGTCTTCGATTGAAGCTAACCATAAACCTAGGATAACTGAGGCTCGAACTAAATACATACAGGAAACGCTTAGTTACATCTATCTATGCCTTAGTTAACCCTATTTT
This sequence comes from Drosophila bocqueti, assembly GCA_018151655.1. Lineage (NCBI taxonomy): Eukaryota > Metazoa > Arthropoda > Insecta > Diptera > Drosophilidae > Drosophila > Drosophila bocqueti. The sequence continues at coordinate 9,887,166 of JAECXF010000002.1, forward strand.
ATATAATATATATTTATGTATTTATATAGGATCCGCATAAACGGGGATCCACCGCCGAATGCTGAGTATGCTGAGGTATTCAATTCTCTCTCTCTGACAAATAAGTACAGGCATTCATCCATATGTATTCTCAAGTGAGTGTGTATATACGTATACCGAGTGTGTGTGCACTGTAGTATACCTCATAGTATATAGTATAGTTTATATAAATAATCAATTTCTGATCCTTAAACTACGGGCAGATATCTGCTCTTCAAAATTGGCAAGATTCCTGGAGATGTGGAGTACAACAACAGGACCAGAGTCACAACTCGTGTGGAAGTATCGCGGGGTTCGTTCGGTTCAGGATTTCAACTCTGCAGCTGAGGTAGTTCGGTTGAGTGAGTGTTTGTTGTGTTTGTTGTGTGTGTTCGTGTTCCTCCTGAGATATGGTAAGCACTTTGAATCGATCGACGGAGTGGCAAGACTTGGAACTTGGACTGGAAGGCTGTGGCATCCATGGCACATCTGAATTATCTGCTGTCGTCGTCTCTCGTTTGGTACAATACTAACATACGTGTAAGTAAGTTAAATGCGACGGATCGTTTGGGGGGCTGCTGCTACTGCTTCGGGTCTCTAACATCGATATATGTATCTTTATATATGTATTTACAGGCTTCTCTCTTTCAATGTGAAATCTAACTTACGACTCTATATACGTAGGGACTACCATTATAAGTTCCTTTCTCATGCGGGATGGGGGCTGTCGCTACTTGCTCTTCATCCTCCTCTCGGGTATACACAGCAGGTACTTGTGTATATATAAATATATATGTATATATATATCGGTTTAGGTAGTGGGTTTTAAAAGCACAACATCGAATTCTACTAGGGCCAGCTCTGGCAGCGGCACAAATATATGATTTAAGTCCTATTCTAGTACACTATCGTATTGTATCGTATCGTACACATAAACTGGTATACATGAGGATAAGGCTACTCGTTACATATGTTCCATGGGTAATCGGTATACAACTGTTCGTGTTCATATTCATCTTCATCGTGGTTCGTTCGCTCCTCCTATGTGTTGTGCACGCCCTCGTCCTCCGAGTAATTGTCCTCGGCATCGGAGTTGGCCACCTCATGGTTGCTGCCCGACTGGTTATTGTCCAGACCCAAGTCCATCGGCTCTGAACCATCGCGCCTTGTCATCTCACCGTCGTGGTCCGCCGCCTCCTCATGTCCCTGCATCCGTCCGGCCGAGTTCAGGGCCAGCGGTCCATGGCCGTGCGGCGAGAGGCTACCTGGGCCCTGGTCGTGCCGCATTATGGGCTCTATGGTCAGTCCGGGTCCGCTCTGGCCGAAGCCTGGATTCCCGGCGGCGGCCAGCTTGCTCAGATCAAACTGTCCGGGCAGCAGGCCCGGCGGCAGGCTGTCCAGGCTGTGGCCCATCGCATTCAGCTGGGCCATCTTGGCGCGCAACGCGGCGGCGGCTGCCTGCTCCTGGGACATGCCCATGCCTGGAATTAGGAAAGGATAAAGTTAAAAATTATAATTATAAATTCGAATAAGGAAGACAAGAAAAAAAGAGGAAGAATCGCAGGACTTAGTCTTAAGCACTCACCGAATGTGTTCTCCGTGATGAACTGCAGATAGGTGTCCAGCAGGGACTGACCGGCCGCATTGCTGGTGGGCAGCTGCACACCCAGATCCTTGGGCTGGCCCAGGGCAGCCGCCGTGGCCGCCACTGCAGCCGCCTCGTTTCGCATCCTGGCGTGACCGAAGTTGCTCAGCAGACTCTCGTGGTAGCGGCTGAGGTCGCTGCTGCTGCCCATCCCGTACAGACCGTTGCCGGTGGTCAGGTCCTCGGGATCCTCGTCCGAATCTTCGGCATCGTCTAGCGGACCACCGCTGGCGTTGCTCAAATCCAACTTGGCCTGGCCGCTGCCGCCGCCACCACCACCGCCGCCGCCGCTGCTGCCACTGCCGCCGGTGGGCGAGGCCCTGGCCCTCAGCTCCGCCGGGGAGATCTTGACGCCCGCCTTGGCCAGCAGGCGAGAGGCGAGCTCGGGATCGAAGGCACTGGGCATGGGCAGCACGGGCAGGTCCTTGGTGGAGATACCGCGGTGCTGGCGCGACATGTGCGAGTGCAAGGAGTTGCGGGACTTGGCCACCGTGCCGCAGAGGACGCACCGATAGCCGGGGCAGACGGTGTGCTTGTCCTCCAAGTGGGTGCGCAGTGTGTGGGCCGAGCGGTAGATCTTGCCGCACTTGGGGCAGGGCCGGGGATCGGTGGCGCGTACCCTCATCTCCAGGGAGCGGCGGGAAACTGTAAGATACAACGAGAGATTCATCAGTTTGGGTTGGGTTGGATGATGGCGAGGCCGGGCGGCGAGATGGACCAATGAAAAGCCAGCTAAAGTCTTCGTTTGCTCTTTATTGTTCTCCAAAATAGATTTGCCGCCTCCGAACACGAACACACATTCCACTAGGCAACGCAGATACAAGATACTCGTACTAGATACATTTGGTTTGCCCTCAAACAATTTTGCAAACTAAAATATGGCATACAAACTGTGGCACACTCTCGCGTGCTTGGATTCTCTTTAGGCCTTTATAAACTACAATTGTAAAATTGTCCGCATCGAAATAGAATTTATATTTAGTCGAAAATCGTATCTCGATCGAACTCTCATCATTCTTATGTTTTGTTATCATTTTTTCTGTTTTTAGCAATTTTTGCTGGAGTTTCGGTTTTAGTTTTAGTTTTAGTGTTTTTTTGATTAACATTATAGGAACCTTTTTACGTATGTCTGCTCTTGGAGTGTTATGCCGCCAATGGAATCGAATTACGGTTTAGTTAACACAACTTAAATCAACAGAATATCTCCTCGATTTTTGAACTTTTGTCTAATACAAATCGATTTTAGTTTAATGCTCAACTTTAGTTTACTTTCACTTTTTATTCGTAATTATTTTTCCGTTTTTTCTTTTATTTTTGGTTTTGGTTTTGGTTTTGGCTAAAAATATATTACGCAGGCACATTCTATTTTGTTTCAGTATCAATATTCATAATAGCTACTTTATATACTTCTATATATCATGTTTCTTTGTTTGCTCGTTTCAGCTCATTATCTACATAGTTATCTCACCCTCTATGGCTTAATCGTACGTACTATGTGGCTTATGTAACTCTATGAATTAATATTATCATACTTCGTGTGTATTTCTTTGGGTTTCTCTGCTGTTTATTTTAATACTGCACATGCTTTGCTAGAGCCGAGTCTCCTACACAGCGTTTTCCTATCTCTCTCGCCCTCTCAGCTAACGTAAAGGAATTCAAAGTTTGAGATTTTAGGTGTCTGCTTTTGTAATATAGTTTATCGCATATAGGAACGTAATAATTGTTGCAAGTATCCTAGCCCAAAGCGTTCGTCTAGCGCCGCCAGTTCAGAAGCCTCCACAACTGCTCAGCTGATTCTACTTTTACTAATCTCTTCCCACTAAATAGAAGTAGAATTGCAATGTCTAAAACTAAACTCATATAAATTACCAAGTGATTAATATTTTGAAAATGAATAAATGAATACCGCAGAGGAATCTTCTGTAGATGATCATATAAAATTAACTCTTAAAATCAATTCCTATATTATTATAAAACGAAATCTTTCTGTGTTTTATAATGTGCAAGAAATAGGAAGAAGGCTTTAATGGTCGAATGAACAGCAAATGAATCTTCTACAGAAATGAATATCTGAAACACAAAATGAATTCTCACTGAAACCCAGTTATTTATTATTCCTTTCTAAAAGTATTATAAAACGAAATCCTTTTTGTGACTGAAACCTTTTTTTGAAACGGAAGAAAAAGAAAGAAGGTTTTTATGACTGAAAAAAACAGTCAGTGAATCTTCTGCAAATAAACATCCAATGAATTTTTAATCTTCGTCAAATACAAACCCAAAATGAACTCTCAATGCACCCCATATCCTTACTGTTCAATCAGGAACTCTAAATAAACCTCTCAGCGACTGAAACCTTTTCGTAATTAGGAAATAATAAATCTAGAAGCCTTCGTTGGACTGACTGGCGGGCAGAAAGCGTTTGCAGTAGTTGGCTTACAGGCAAGGACCTCTCTCGTGCGCTTACAGTTACAGTTAGTTATAGTGGACTCCGACTCCGACCTGGACTTGGACTACTTTTGGCTATCTACGATAGATGCGAGTGTCTCGAGACTGTTTTTTTTTTTCGGCTCGATTGCGAGTTAGATTCGATTTATTGTCGCCATTGACTGACTGAGAAGCAGCAACCTAGAAAGCTTTTAGCGGGACTACCCGGAGTGGCATTGGCTCGCAGCCTCGCAGTTTCATTTGAAGTCGGGGACCGCCGGCAAAGGGACCGCCCGAGGAGCGCATGGCCTTCATCTTGGCCCACTGCAGCGTGTGCTTGATCCGCATGTGGTTCCGCACGGAGTTGGGATGCGCGAACCGGCGGCCGCACTCGATCACCGGGCAGACGGGACTGTCGCGCGGATAGTGGCGGTCCAGGTGCTGCCGGAAGACACGCTGCTCCAGCGGCGTCTCGCACAGCGGGCAGGGCAGCATGTAGTTGCTGCTTCCGGCTCCAGCGACAGCTCCACTTCCATTTCCGCCGGCTCCACCGGCAGCAGCACTACCGGGTCCCGGTCCGGGCCCGGGTCCTGCCACCTGACCAGGTCCACTGCCATTATGCCCGGGACTAACGGACGCCGCTGTGGCATTCGCCGCCGCCGCTGCAATGGTGTTTTGAAAGAGCTCCGGAAAATCCCGGGACCGGCTCAGGGCAATGGTTCTGGCCATGAACAGATTGGCTGTCAACTGTTGCTGGTGCGACACGGACACCGACTGCTGCAGTTCGTCCAGATACTGCTGCTGTTGCTGCTGCTGCTGTTGCTGGTGTTGCTGTTGCTGGTGTTGCTGCTGGTGCTGGTGCTGCTCCTGCTTCATGAGCAGCGTCTGGTAGAGCGCGGACTCGCTGTCCTGGCGCGTTCTCTTCATGGTCAGGGATATGGCCGAAGATGCCGACGAGGAGCGGTCATCATCTAGCTGGTTATTGTGTCCGCCGCCACTGCAGTCCATCTCCTGCTCCTCCTCGCTGTCGTTCCAGGAGCGCGCCGAGGGCGTGGGCGAGGAGTTGGCCGATCGGTTCTTCTTGCTGTTATTATTGTTGTTGTTATTGTTATTGTTGTTGTGGTTGACGCGATGCTGATGGTGGGGATGATGGTGCTGGTGGCGAGGATGCGGCTGGTGGTGATGATGCGGCTGATGGTGGCTGCGGCGCTGCTCGAGGAGCTGGCGCTGCTGCTGGTGGTGCTGCTGCTGCATCAGCTTGGCCAGCTTGCTGGCCGCAGGACGCCGGTCCGCGGCATGGGCCTCGTGAGGCTGACTCTGGCGCTGACGCTGCTCCTCCTCCGCCGCCGCCGCCGTCTCCGGCTCGATGACCTCCTGCTTGATGCCGCTCTTGGCGCTCAGGAATGTGCCTGGGCGATCGAAGCGTTTCGAGTGGCAAGGAGAGAACGAGGGAAGTCAATGGGAAATCGAGAATCAGAAGCTAAATAATCATTTTTTTATTTTGGTTCATTCAGCAGCTTCAATTTTGATGTTCAAGTGTTTTAATTTATTTGTTTTTTCCAGTGTGTGTGTTTTTATTATATTTTTTTTAATCCTTTGCAAGCAGCAGCAACAACAACAACCAGAGCAGAATTTGAGGTATATTTTCAGTATGAGTTTATGTATATTTATTGCCAATTTTGTAGAGTTTTTTGGGGGGTTTTGTTGCTTCAACTACTCCTTGAATCGAACGTACACACACACACCCGAGGTATCTGGAGTTTTACAGCCAATTTTTGGTAACATTTTCATGGTTTGCCAATTTTATATATGTGATTATATCAGAGTTATATCATTTGTAGGTCTAATAGCTAAGCTTCTACAGAAATGGTTCTTAATATTTAACAGGCAGGCAGGCAAAATAAATATATACATTTATGATCATATTATAATACAAGAAGTGCAGGCAATACGGAAAAACTAAAAATATTGAATTATTATTTACAATAGTTTACCCAGAAGTTGCAGTGAAACTCACTTAAATTTATGGTATTTGGGGATTGTCTAGGAACTAACTAATTGTTAGTTTTAGATAAATAAATACATAAATCTGGGTAATAAATATAATATATCCCAGATTAGGAACAGAAAAACAATTAAAATAAATATTCTAGCATTTTATTTATTATGGTGTCTGTCTTGACATTGAATTTCATTTTTAAAAAACGGTTTAGACTTCCGTTCTAAGCACTCTTGAAACTACAAGACGCACTGTATCGAGTGACTTCTAGACAATGGAGGTTGGAGGTGGTGGGAGGCTAGAGGTTAAAGCTTGTAGAATTGAGGGGGAGAGTTAGTTAGGAAAGGGTAAAGAGCCATATCGCGTGTTATGGAACCATTGTCAGATTGGACAGGCGTACGACTCTATATGCGAACTGCGATTGTGCATATACAAAGTGTATATATATTTATATATATCCCATATCCGATCCTAGTGGCGTGCAGGAACACACCTGGCCCCCTTACCCCCGTATCCGTGACCGAAACAGATATTATATCTTTTGCATTCCGCCCGCTCCCATTTGCAGCGCCATTTCCATTTCCACACAGCCACTTTCCAGCTAGGGGTTTCGTTTCAATATTCGATAATAATAAATATTGAAAAATAAAACGCAATTTAATGTCTACGAAATTGCCAAGGCCCATGCTCAATATTGAGTCATTTCTGGGATGGCCAGGGATTATTGGACCTGCTGGGTGCAGGGAGGTCATGACGCAAGGCGACCCAAAAAAAAAAAAAAAAACAGAAAAGCTGAAATCAAATTAAACAATTTAGTTCTGCCTTTGTGCGTGACAACTCAAGGGAGAAGGCAAACAATCCGACTGCATGAATATATCAAGTGAAAAATACAATAAAATCCAATCGAATAAAATGCAGAAATACAATATGCAACCTATAGCCGACTCTCTCTGGCGACTGAGCTTGCTTGCCATGTGTGCTTAGATGCACATGAAACATGCATGGCCGCATCGCAGTTTTCTTCAGTGAGCATCCCGATTGGCCAAGTGCAGCCAGGAGGAGGACCCTGCCAGTTCCCTCCTGCCGATCGCCTTTGACCAGCCAAGCAGATTACGAATTTGTCACATTTGAGGAGACCGAGAGCGGAGCGAGAGTGTGTGTGTGTGAGTGTTGTGCGAGTGACAGGCACAAGGAGGACATTGTGTGTGGCCCCGTATCAAATCAGGCATAAGATTCACACATCCTTCCGGCCGAAGCCAGGTGCATTTTTCGTAAAGGATGCGTTTTGCATAGGAATTAACTCCCCGAAAGAGGTACCTTCTGTGTGCGTTGGTCTGTGCGTAATTTCCCAGGCTCTCCCCTGCATCTCTCTTTTTATTTTTGGCCACCTCGATGGCTGTGCATAATTAATGAAATATAAAATGCATAAATCCAATTTTTATACCCTTGCAGGGTTTTATAACTTTAGTCAGAAGCTTGTAACGCAGTGAAGGAGTTATTTGCGACCCTATAAATTATATATATTCGTGATCAGCATCGACAGCCGAGTTTATTTAGCCATTTCCGGTTGAAAAATAATGTTAGGAAATTTTTTCAAAATTTTGTAAGGGGTGACATCATTAAAATTGTCAAAAAATTAAATAAAAATTTGATTTGTAGACCTAGTATGCAGTTTTATTAACCTAATAAGAACTAGCACAGAAAAGCTTTCCAAATTGAAATTCATGCTTTTTTGGCTTAATTATGATTTTTTTAAACTTTCATTTTGGAATATTAAAAGTTTTTTTGAGGGCAAAAAAGAAATAATTTACAAAATGCATAAATATTTTAATTTGTCTTAAAATTTTAATCAATAAGAAATTGTTCAAAATTGATCAAAACTAAAAACAAAAAAAATTTAGTATTCAAAAATTAAAAGCTTTAAAACAACCACAGAAAACATTTCGGAAATGAAATTAATGAATTTTTCAGCAAAGTTATAAACGATTTTAATAATAAATTACAAACTGCAAGGGCATACAAATTTCGGCTACCCAAACCTAGCTGCCTTTCTTGTTGCTAATAGTTATGCATCTGAAATGTCTATTTTTGTAAAACAAAAATAGGAGAAAGGGTTGGGTGCCTTGGGGTAAACCTGACAAGAATTTATGACACAATTGAAATTATATAAGTAGTAAATAATTCAGGACTTGGATAAACACATAAAAATATTTCCAATTTACTTAATGAAGGAATGCATATCCTTCCACCAGATTAATATCGATATAGCTCAGTCTTCAGACTTTGGAATGATCTGCTTTTGGCTTTCGTAATTGTTAATTTCCGTTCACATAGCACCCCTCCTGCGATTAAGGATATTCCTGGGCGAGTCCTGGGCTTGGTGAGCACCTGCCACTGGCCCATCAATTATGGCCGCATGCGAAGGCATCGGCTTATGCAAGACATCGAGCCTCGGACATCGCCGTGGCCTCCGCACCCACATCAATTACCAGCGGAGCATTCAATCGCAGCGCAACTCGCAGTGGGAGTAGCACCCGTCCAAGTCTTCGCTCCGAGATTCCAATCCCAGTGGCAGGACTAGCATGTCGCGGCCCTGTTAGCGGCAATAGAAATTAGCTTTATTAAAGATAAGGCGGCAAAGCAACGCGGGTAACATTTCCTTTCGCGCCAAGGGGCCATTATGGCGTCCCCTTTCCCGTTCCAGCTTTCGTTTTGCATTTCGAAAATGAACTGCAGATGGGGGGAGGGGGCTGGAGGTGCCGGCAAATAATGAATTTTTTCATATAAATCACTCGCGTCAATGGGCCGGGCCCATTGATATTATGGCGGGCTCTTTGGTTGCCTCATGGCAAAATGTGTAAACATTTTCGAGCGCCGCTTTGTCCCTGTCCAGGGGGGTCAGTCAAAAGGGTTGACCCAGGGTGCGTCGTAGGTGTGTTTAACGGTCATTTCTCGATGTCTTGCGATCGTTATCACCTCGCTTATTATTATTATTGTTATTGCCGCTATGCATATTTCGCCTGCGAGAAGCCTTCCTGTAATTTTGTGTCCGTCCTTTTGTTCTTATTGGAATTTATTACTTAATAAGTTTTCTTTCGGGGGGAAGGATGGGAGGAAGGAAATGGCTTTCTTTCCCTCTTATCCCTCTTGTATATTTTTTTAAGGGGTTGCTTTGGGTGTTGCCCTCACTCAGTCAGATTTTTACGAGCGCTCGCTCAGCAATATTTCCAACGCTTTTTGAATTTTTGAGAGTGACCACCAGGAATCGGTTTGGCGAAAATCTTTGGCGGGGATAATAAAACTATAAAAACTGTGCGGGTGTGCGGGGAAACACTGGGTTTTTATTAATTTTTATGGCCCCGTTTTATTTGCGAATTTGTGCCATAAAACGGGTCAAGTATCTGACGGATATAAGATACAAATTGGCAAAGTCCTGCTCGCCTGCAATTTTACGATCTCCGCCGAAATAGTTGTGATTGAATTATGGATAAAGTGGATTACTCAGCCGGCAATTTCATATGCGACCAAGTGTCGTAAAATCGCTGACCGAATTCATTAGATAGACGCACTTTGTTCCCTTAGCTCCGCAGTTAATTAGCTTTCGGTTCGGCGTTATCCCTTCCCGATAAGGGAGGAGGGAGGGGGGCTAGATTTATCTCCGCAGAACCCACTTTAGATTGCCAGCGAGGAGGACTGCCCAGATGTCAGACGACACACGCCGGGACAATCCATCTCTGCATTTGTTTATCTTATAAATAAAACGCAGCCACAAAAGAAACACACACAGCAAACGAAAAGAAAAAAAATAAAACAAGAAAACAACAACCAAAAAAAAAAAATGGCAAAGTTTTGTCCGCTGAGAAGTGGCGGGGGCCAAGAGGGGGCGGGGCCAGCGGCACGTACGGCCAGCCAAAAGCCAAACGAAATGTTGTTTAAACTTTGCAAACAAGTTTGCTTGTTCGCCTTCTTTTCTTTCACTTTTTTCTCTTTCTGGATACTCTGCCAAAAGGTTCTTCTGGTGAGGATAAGGTTTAAAAATCAAGGATAATTCCCTAAGTTTATATATTTAAATTATAAGATATAGTTATGTTAAGTATTAAGCCTTATATACTCTATTTCGAATTAGATTAAAAACTGTAACATGTTACAGAACTGTAAAATGTATCATTAATTGTAAGATATTACCTTGCTGTATCTCTATCTTTGAGATATTAGCTAACTTTAAACTGTCTCTAGTTTTGCAATCTATTTTTATTAGTTCTCTCTTCCTGAATAAAAATATATGAGTAAGATTAAAAAATATATAAAATTTAAATTAAGTTCTGTAAAGAATTACATTAAAAACTGTAAACTTATCTCTAACTCTGAGATATTACCTAACTCTAAGATTTATCTATTTTTTATATCTATCTATATTGATTCTCTATTCATGAGGTCCTAAAAAGTAAATTTGATATTAGAGACCTGTTTAAACATTTCCCTCAAGAGATCTGATTTGTATCTATTATTTTAGTATCTATAATTTAGCATCTTATCTATTATTTTTATATTTCTTTAAACAAGATCCTTTAAATATATCCCCTAAAATATGTTTAAGCCTAGACCAAAGCAGTACTTCCAGTTACTCCCGGAACTCGTAGAGTATCAGGGGTCTTCGGTACCCTTTTTTTTGCACCTTTTTTATCTTATTGTTGTCCCTGCATACACATGTACATGTACGTGTGGGCGACTTCGGTTCGCATTCCCTCATAGATAGCATTTGAAATTGAAAGCGAAATTGCCGTTGAGCATGTGTGACGACAGTGGAGTTCCGCACGGAGGTGGAGGTGGACACCGAGTGATATATGAACTGGCAGGCGGTGGCCCCACGATTTTCCCCCCACCGAAAATACCGACATCAGCAATGACATCGCCCATCGACGGAGGAGCAGCAGCAGCAGCAGCAGCTTTGGACAACAACAACCAAGAAAAAAATAATGGTAAGTGACGCTTTGGATGCATATTCAAGGCGGACACATGCCAAGATCGAGTCGAGAAGTTTTGTGTGCACACCGGGATGGGAATAGTGGTGGGATGGGAGGATGGCAGAATGGGCTATGGGATATTTGGGGATTGCTGGATATCAGGGATTCCAGGATGCGGGAAAAGCTCGACAGCTGCTCCTTGGCCTGTGACGAATGTTGATGGCCCCGGCCGATAATGCCGTTTGTTTGTCTGCCTTTTCTTTCTTTCTTTTTTTTAACTTTTGAAATGAGAAAAGTTTTAGTGCGGCAACGTGTTTTTAATATGATTGAGAGCAGATTTCTTCGTCCTTCGAGGGAAGTGAGGCCAAGTTATTGCGATCAAATTTTAGGTACTAGTTTATAGGGATGAGGGTAGGGAAATAGTTTTTCAATAAATTGCTGAGATTTTTAATGGATATAAGGTCACTACAATTCAGCCACTTTTCAATAATAATATAACGAAATCATACATCAAATTATTGTTATATTTGACTAGGGTTCTTAAAAGGATTCGAGCCTTGGCTGTTATTTATAGTAAAAAAAATAATGTTGCCCCAGAATTCTTTGTAGATTTGATTAAATTTTGAACCTATGATGTTCTACTATAAATCAATTAAAGCGAGTACCTTGTTTAGAAACAAAAAATCGAAACTAACTCAACCAGAAAATAGGAAACACTTTACATAAACCACATAACCAAATAGGTAACCTTCTATATATATCAAAGACGGGCTTAATTTATAAATGAGCAATTAATTTAATGAATAAATTAAATTTATAAATACCATACCCCTTCATTTACATTTCCACCCATTTTTATAAATATTAAAAGAAATCCAAACCTCGAATGCCTTCGCTCGAAAAGTGTTGCCTACTTAGGCGGGCACTTGCAGGCCCAGAATCGGAATTAGCCTCGTTTTAAGCGGCGGAGCCAAGCTGGTGGTGGCCATAAATTAGTCAGTCGGGGCCCGATGTGGAGATGGCGGTCCAGTTGGGACACACCACCACCCACTCAAATACACACACAGACACACACGAAGATAAAGCGAGCGAGCAAGTTAAAAAGGATAAATCGCTTGTGTTCATCGCTCTTCGCACATAATAAATGTATCTTTTACTTGCGCCGCATGAGGAGCGTAAGTAACTCCCACCGTTTGGCCGCCCAAGAAGTCGCCCCCAGAAAAGCCACCCACTCACACACACAACCACACACACAAGCTCATGTATGAGTTGTATATAAAGTTAACAGCATTTGGCTATCTTTTTGCAATTGATGTATTACACATAAAAGTTTTCAGCTCTCGCACACAGGCTCACTCGAGCATCCATGTACTATATATTATCTATGCCCCCAGCCCCTCACATACCCCCTTTCAGCCCCTCCGAGCATCAGTGTGTGTGTGTGTGAGGGCAAGTCCAAGACATTCACGAGACCACGTCCGCAAACAAAACGCACGCATACAATTACAAAACTGATACACGTATACGTGTGTCCCTTATGCCGGGGATACCGTGCATATATGTGTGTGTGTGAATGGTCGAGCTTAGGGAGGGAAGGGGGTGGGTTCGGGGCAAGACAGCAAAGGAATATTGTTAACCGACTACAAAATAAATACGAAAACTTTTAATGCCCCCGGCTGCCGAGGCAAACGTTGAAAAATGCTTTGCCTTCGTACACACTCACATGGATAAAGCACACTTACACATAGAGAGCAGACACTCACTCACTCATACACACGGACACACAAACACTCACACAGACAGACAAAGGACAGCTGGGACGGACACACGAACGTCTTCGGACTCATTGCCACTTGCAAAACCCAACTACATACAGACAGACCGACAGACAGACTTCAACTACACACGAACACTTTCAGGGGCGTAGCGGGAGGAGGAGGCAGCAGTCCTTTATCCTGCCATCTCCCTCTGCCTCGACGTGGGTGTGCGTGTAAGGACATATGCATGCGAATCCTTCGTCCTGGCCCTCACCCTCGCGACCCCATAACTCATCTATCAATTTTCACGTACTTGGACCGCAGTTGCCCCTGCCCCCAGACCCTCGTCCTGCGTCCTTACCTCCGCCCCTCGAGAACAGCGGCAGGGTTCGGCGATTGTGATTGTGTGTGATGGTGTTGTGTGTCTGGACCGAAGAAGAAGAAGGCGTCTTATTGCCGAAATGTTGCCTTTTGCCATCTTCCCCGTGGGCCAAGAAACTTAAGCGCACAGTGGTAGCAAAATATAAGGAGCTGAATTAATTATAGCTATAAATGAACCTGATTTTAATAACTGAATTAAACTAATTAGTAATTAAACATTTTACAATCGACCAACACGCATGAAGCACCTTCAATTGAAATCTTTTGTTTCACAGCCTGATTCCAGAAACTAATTATAAAATGTATTATTGTTATTATGCATCAACATTTTATAGTGATTATAGTTATAATTTAAATCAAAATCTTTTGATTGATAATGTGCGTAAAAGCATTCAATTAGTTGCCCTGAAAATTGTATCTATTTATTACTTGTTAATTGCGTTTAGTTGCTTTTATTTATTAACTATTAAACTGACTAATGTGTATTTTAATTGAATAACCAGGAAGGTATCAAGAAAGAGAAGTAATCAGTGATTACGAAAGACTTTTCAAACCCAAAAACGTTGTATAAAATAATATAATATATTAAAATATAATATTATTTAAAGTTTATATTAACTCCAAGCTATATAAATTCTACAAGTTATGTTAAGTGAGTTATTAATTTATTTTTCATACACTTTATTTCCATATTAAAATCTAAGCCCACTGTTCTTTGTGCCTGGTTTAAAACCGAACCCGACTCCTTGGGGTCCTGTGTACTTAAAGTTTTCTTCTCCACAGCCGCACACACACACTCACTTACGCGCACAACTACACTCACACACTACACACTCTCCACACACACATGAACACAATACAAGAACGGACCCAACAATGAAAGCTGACAGCCCCAAATGTCATTCTATCTTGGCGGTCATTAGAACGGAGTTCACAAGGTGAAGGGGGTAGGGTAGTGGAAGGGGGGTGGGGAAGGCGGGGGGATGGGGGAAGGGTTGCGCCAGGACACGGGGCGGTGGTGAGCGATGTTCCCCTCCAACCCCTCACATCGTCTTTGGGCCAAGATTATCTCCTTTACTTTTGGTGGCAAGAACTTTTTGCCTCGTTTCCTTCGTATTTCCCCGCTTCTAACCCCCCCAGATATCCTTGCTTCTTGGTCCTTGCTGCTCCTGCTGCTCCTCCTGCTGCTGCTGCTGCTTCTTCCCCGTTGTCTGTTCTATTCGATTCGGTTTTTTGGCTCGGTTCTGCATGAAGTATTTTACTCTTTTTCCATACACTCTCCGCTCGCTCTCACACAAACACACACACATTAAGTTTTGGCCCATTGTTTTTCGTTGTCCTTGTTGCCTCATGCAACTAAGCACACACATATACAGAAAGGACCCTTATATGTCTGTGTGTGTGTGTGTGTTTGCTATTGATGCGGCTAGTTTGATGTATTACCCCAAAAAACGAAATGTCTGTATCGCTTATGCGGGGCTCTACAGCCATGGAATGGAATAGAAATGGGCATTTTGGCATTTCGATTTAGTGGCTCACAAGCACACACACACTCGCACACTCTTTGGCCTAAAGCGAGACAAACGATGATTACGCCATGGCTTGCTCTCACTCTGACACACACACACTCACACGCTCCCTGTCTCTCTGGTGGTGCCATCTCTTTCACCAGTTTTTCCTGCCGCCTGTTCCCGTCTCTTTCATGCGGGCCTTTTTATGGGCATTTTGTATAATACATCATCGACAAACATGTTTGCAAAGTGTGTACGAATATTATATGGGAATCTAAGTTGTTGTTGTTGCAAGGATATAGCCTCCTCTTCACCCAAACCCCACCACGCACCCCGCACCCAGTTGTTGCTGTTATTTTCGGTGCTTTTTGTTGCTTTTTGCGCCGCACGCTTTTGCTCTCGTGCCTTGCTTTTGCCCCGCAGAGAAGGGGGTCAGTAGGGGGCGATGGGCGATGGGCTCCTCGTCGGAACAATTGCAAGGACATGTGCGATGGATGCTGACGTTGACGCCAATGGTGTCGGTAATGGAATGGCAATGGGCAATGGGCGAGAGAATGCTTATGCTTAGGCCCAGGCCCAGGCCAGGGGCGGCTGCTGATGGGGTTGCTAGCGAAGATGGATGTGCGCCGGGTGTCCGGGCGTCCGGGTTTGTGTGTGTGTGTGGCGAGGGTCCGAAATATATTCGCTTTGAATTATTCCAAAATATACAGCAAAGAGTCGGCTGCGACGTCGACAGCAAAAAAGTTTGCCCAAAGTTTGTCCCTGTGTATGCTCTCTCTATATCCTTCTCTTTCTCTCTCTCTCTGTGTGTGTGTGTGTGTGTGTTTGAATGTCCTGCGTGTGAGTGGGTTCGTCTCGGTTAGTTTGGCGTACAGTTTTGTGAATTTGAATTAAATGTACATAGTTTTAGATTGCGTAATTCATTAGTACAGGCTGCAGCAGCAGGAGCAGCCTGATACTCGCACCCCAATGGGACTGGACTCGAATCCTGGACTGAGCACCACCACCCAGGCAACCCCCCGAAAAGGCGTCAGCACGCACGGCCAAATGATGAACGATGCGGTCGTATGTGGTTAACGTTGCCGGGGATTAGGCTATGCGTTGGTCCAAAAACTGGGTATGGGTGGAAATGAGCGGAGGATGCTGCTGGGTGGGGTGGTTCTGGGGATTTGTTTAGGTGTGTGTAAAAGTGTGAGTGTGTGGCGATTTGGATGCCGGCAACATTCACCGAATAGCTTAAATAGCTCAAGGAGTTCCAGCCATTGTGGGCTGATCTCTGGGTAATCTAAACCATATGCAGAGAGGGGTAAGCCTCGGGGTAACACTCTCAATTTTATAAACTAACAAAGCTAACTGCATAGTTTACTTATTTTTTAATCAAATGAAGATGATTAATTATTAATTTATTACTTAAATTAGAAAGGAAGTCTTATTAAACCCCTTAAAAATTCAAATTAAACCTTGACTAATTAGTAAAACTAACAGCTTATAAGCTTAATACGATTTGTCCTGTTCAAGGATATTTTAAAATAAAACCCAAAACCTTTTTAATGAAGCTAAATCTTTCTCCAACTGGCAAAGTATCCTTTGTGGTTGCGAGCAGCTGTGTTGATGGCAGAGTCTTGGCTGAAAGAAGAGCGTCTCGCCTCAAAGATGAATGGCTACAGTCAGCGGTTGGGCCTCTTGCCCCTCTAGATTCCTTCATGTCCTGGCTATACACCCCCCATCCACCCATCCATCCATCCATCTGTCCATCTACCCAGCTATCTATCCAGGCTATACGAAGCTATCCAAGCTATCCATCCTTCCATCGAACACTTGCGCCGCACTATTTACGGTACAATTTATTACTTTATGAGCAGCGAACTACCCGGGAAACCCCCGCCCTGCTTTGTCTACGGCCCCCACGATTGTATTTAACTTTTCCAGAGGCGGGGGTGAAAGAGGTAAAAGGGGTTGCCAAAGTGGGTGGCTTTGGAAATGCGATGGTAATGAATGTATGAATTTAGAACGCAACTGCAAAACTGGCGAGACAGTCGGGCGAGATAGTTTTTGAACGCCCACCCCCCTGGAAATAACCCCCCTTTTGGCACACCCAACCCACCCCCACCTCCTCTCATCTTTGTATTCATCATCATGAGGTGGGGAGGCTATGCGGTTGGGAAGCAGGACAGGAAATGAGTAGAGGAAGTTTTAGTTTCATATTCGCACGGTTTGGTTCCAGGGGCGGGCACGAGGGGGGTTTTTTGGATGGTGTCTAAAAGGGGTTATGGGGGTTTTTTGGCATAGTATTTGGAGAGGTTCCTAGGGGGGGGGGGGACATGGTAGATTGGCGGTGCTTGGGCGCTGGCGATGTTGGCACTGTGGTTTCCAAAGGGGGGGCTCCCTGTCCCTGCTTTATAGCTCTGTCTCTCTCTCTCTCTATGGGTGTGTGTGTGTGTGTTAGAAACTTTGAATTGTATTGAAATTGTATTTTGTTAAAATTCATGTTTGTTATTGCTGTTTTAGTTGTTGTTTAGTTGTCGCTCGTTGGCCAACCATTTTGTTGGCCTCTCTTGCCTTCTCTGTCCAACGCGCCCTATCTCTCTCTAATTGTGTGTGTGTGTGTGTGTTTGATTGCGGACCCACTGGTCGTATGAGTAATTTCATTTGACTGCCTCTCTCCCCTTTTTCGGTTTATTTTGGTTTTTGCGTGTAATTTTCTGACAAAAACCTCGAAAAACTCTTTTTCTGTACATTCCAGCCCAAAATGTTAGGGTTTTAAGTTTTTGGCAAACACAAAATAGTACAAAATAATAATACAGAAATAGAGAATAAAAGGTGGGTACAGATGGAGATAGGGGATTGGTCTAAGCTAAATCAATAAATACAAACGAAGCAAAAAGGCATTTTTATATGCTAAATAAGAGGATGGGAAATTGGGTTTTCATGGTGGTTTATCCTCAGTTATAGGGTATTTTCTTTGGTACCTGAGGAGGGTTAGGATACAAAGATGATTTTGTGAAATTATTTTAAAGAAAAGAACATATTTTCTCGCTTTTATTTGTAATATTTAAATTATTTGTATTTATTTATTAATAATTAATAATAAATTCAAGATATAATTTCTTATTTATTGCCGAGTATCTTAAGGTCGGGTCATTGAGATTTATCATTCTAACACTTGAAAGAGGCGTAGCCAACACTCTTTTTTTTTTGGGTCAAATACTGGACAGTGAAAGGAGCCCGGGAAATACATCATCGACACGTTCATGGGTGGGCATAACGAACTCCCTGGGAACCCCCGAGCAGAGGGTTCCCCCCAGCCCGCCCACTTAGGCGCAGGATTCGATCGCACAAATTGCTCATTGCTGAGGAAATATTTGCAATAAATTTAGTTTATGGCGTCGGCTGTTGGCGCTCCAATGCCCGCCTGACTGACACCCCTCTTCGGGGTGCCCCGTGTGGTGGGGCAAGCCTCCCCCCTAAAACACACGCACATTTAACCTCGTTGTAGGTGGTTGTGTGTTGGCCGCCTGTCAAAGCCTAAATTATATGCGACTGTGTGTGGGTGGGTGAGTGTGTTATGTGTGTGTGCCGTTGGCATGGGATATTTGGAAATATTAAAATGCAGAGCTTACCCCTCACATATGTAAGCGCGTACGTGTTGGTTTATTGATGTAATATCCTTCAATTATTATGGATATTTGGCGCATTCCCGAGCAGCTGAATTTTGATGTAACAAAACCGGGGAATTTTTGGGGGCGACTTGAAACCGCAAAAGAGTTATTTCTGTTCGCTGTCCAACCTTAATTAACTGACCTCCAGCATGGCCTGTCTACTAAAGCGGGTGCCCATCCTTTGCTATCCCATCTATCTCTCTTCTTCGAGAACCAAATCCAACCCGAAAACACACCCAGGGAGGGGGCGAGTGGGTGAGAGAGATCTGAAGGAAATGAAATGCAAACAAATGCCCCGTCTTTCGCTCTGTGTGTGTGGGTGTGTGTGAAAAGGATATGTAAGATGTAAGAAGAGGCCGCTGAGTGGAAACCCGGAACAGAGGGTGGAGTCCTGGGCAGCAACTACTTTCGCATGTGCGGCAATAATTCATCCATTAAAAGGGATATCAATGCGTCAGAGGTGGAGGAGGCTTCGGGGGGGCCGCTTGGGCAAGCTGAGACCGACCTCTCCACCAGAGCCTGGGCCAAGCGGGAGGCGAGGGATATGCGGTGGCAACGGGGTCAAATGGAAAAAGGCCGAGCCGAAGCAAAGTCTTCTCGTCTTCTTCCGTTTGAAAACCGCACGCACACCCACACACACACATGGAAAGCCACCCGTCCAGTGCCACCCACAACACACCCCCTTTCTAGCATTTCTTAATAAACAGAGTAAGAAAATCTTGTATTAAATAATTAAGTTTTTAAAGTAATTTGATATATGCCGAGTATGCTTTAAAAAAATGGTTGTTCTCGCGCTGAAGTAAAATATCATTGCATATTTGTAATCACAGGATAAATAAATATATATATATAAATAAATTTATATATCTAAAAAAGGTGGTTGAATAGGCCTAATATTTTATGGCAATAAAAAAATCATTGTATACTTTTACACACAGTTCTTAAAGCGTTTATGTACCAAAAAACTATAAATGGAAAAGGTTTAATCACATTTCATAAATTTAGCTGGAATAATAAAAACATTACACAGCTTTCGACACAGTTTTTAATTAATTTGTATTTCTCTAAAAGAGGTTAATCTTTTAGCTTGAATAACAAAGATCATTGCATACTTTTGGATACAATTTTAAACATATCTTAAGTCTTTAAGAAAAAAAATCTTTTTTATATTAACCTGAGCCTTTATAAACGATACATTTTTGCATGAAATTATTCTCGTTACCTCTCAGTGTAGCTATCAATAGAAGCTGCGAACGAAAGCCGAAGCCCCGAGTGATAAGCGAAAAATGCCGACAGATTGCAGTCGCCAAAACGAACGCGAGCCGAAGAACTTTAGAGCCGAAGAAGAAGGCCAAAAGGACCTCAAATGGACTCGGGTCTAAGGACTCAACTGGAGAGCCGGACCCACACACACACATACGCGCGACACAGGCCGGCATCCATATGGATTTATGTAAATTCTATGCCCAAAAATGACCTTTTTGCCAAGGTAGGGTTTCTGGGTAGTGCGGGTGTGTGGGTAGCTCTGTCTTTGACTTTTGTAATATTTTTGTTAGAAATAAATTCGCATTTGAAACGGATTCGGATTCGGATTGGGATTCCGATTCGGTAAACGAAATCCTTAAGCATAGTGGATGTGTGTGCCGATGGATGCTTTGTTGCTACACACGACGACTACGACTACGACGACCACTTGAATTTAAAATACAACGTGGCAAAAAGGGCCAACCCCTTGGCTTGGGATTGAGATGGGAATGGACTAGGAATTGGGCTTGGGCTTGGGTTTCGGGTTTTAGAAACTCGAGTTTCAACCCCGGCCAGCAGCTCACCGAATAGTTTTGAGCGCAAAACTTTTGCATTTGGCCCGGCATTCGTGCCACTGTGTGCGTTAAGCTCAAGTAGAGGGAATTTTGTTTAAATTTAATGTATTTTCTATGGCAAACACTTGTCCACAACTCTCACCCCCACCCAGCATAGATATATACACAGATATATACGCAGACAGAGAGACCGACCTATTCCCACATACATAATAATAATGGTTTTTCATTTCCATTTTTCGCATCTATTTCCAAACTGTTTGGACTGTGTGTGTGTGTGCGTGCAAAACAATTTCATTTGAAGTTTAAGCAGAAAATTAGAATTTTCAAGTGTTGCAATGGGTTTTCCATCCCTGCTCCCTCCCCATACCTCATGTGTGGAAACCTGTCCGTTGTCCGTTGTCCTTCGTTTGGGTTTTCTGGTCCTGGGCTTTTCCTTTCGGCCCGAGTGCTTGTGTGGGGCGCACAATGACATAATCCCTCATCTACATAAACATTAGAGCTGGAATTTAACTCAAAAGTTTTTAGTTTCGGTTTCGTTTTCGGTCCACAACCCCCAATCCATCCCGTCTCCTTGTGTGTGGTGCGCCCGAAAGTGTCTCCGTTCCCGGCACTTTTGCCACTTTGTTGCCCAGTCTCCTGTCGCACATCCTGTATCCTGGCATAGGCCAAGGGGATGCCCAACTTATATACTCCAACGCACACTCACACTCACCCACGTCCACGTCCATGTCCGTGTCCATTCACCAACACTCACTTGAGTGTGACGTGCAGCAGATGGAGTTTTTGAAATTAATTTGATAACATTTTTGTTTTGTTTAGTTTTCGAAGCCGGGGCGTGGCTCCTTCCTAAAAAACTATATATACATAGCCATTATGTATATTTGAAAATTATCTGCAACAATTTCAGACAGGCCAGTGAATGTGAATATAGTTGGCGAAAAGTAAATTTTTTCGCACAGCAGCACCAGTTGATCAATGCCTCGGCTTAACGTTTTTAGAGGCATTCTTTTTGGTTTTCAATTAAAATGTTTGTTATCTGTATATGGCAGGAAATAGAATATTGGAAAATAAAAGAAAATAAGTTATTCTATACAAATAACAAGCTTTGTTTCTAACTAAATAATCCTTTTTAAAATGCTTAGCTTTGTGGAATAATTGGTTAGCAAGTTGAATAAAATTGCTGCCTTTGTTAAGTTCTTTGTATTTATAGTTTTTTATAAGATCAACTTTCTAGAAAAATATTTTAATTTAAGTTCAATTTTAAGAGGAATATACTTTTTTTACTAGTAGGTAAGACCATATCCTGAATTTGTTCTATTTTGAAGCTTTGACTGGGTATTATCCACCTTTTTCCGCACTTATTTTAGTTGGTAAGTTGGCAATGACATAACAATGTCCTGGACACCGATACATTAAACGATTGCTGCTGGACCAGGATACAGGGATTCAAGGATACAGCTCCAGCTACACCTACATATGTAGATACAGATACATGCGATAGACGCACGCACTGCAAATGTATTTCCAATCATTTTACTCATTATCCTGGAAAAGTTTTGCGCCCCCCCACAACATGTGAGTGCGAGTGCGAAGCGGAGTGTGTGTGTCTACTTGAACATTTTCATGTCCTTGGCTCATTTGCAGCAGCTGGAAGGAAAGGCGGTGAGCGAGGAGCCGGTGCTGAGGCTGGCCACACTAGGCGCGGACTAAAACAGGACGGGACAGGACAGAACAGGACCCCTCTCTCACACACACACTGACACACCGTGTAAGCGTGTTGGCGTTAATGGTTCTTGATGAAATGAAATAATGGGTGCGTTTATTCACGTAATGTATTTGTATTTGTTACAGCACACACACACATATTTACAATAATAACACAGCTCGTAAAATGAATAACTGAATGGAATGAATGATTGAATGCCGGATGGAATGAAAGCGGCGCCCAGGCGACGCCGACAAAGGGCGGCTTGCCGGGCTAACAAAACGCTTTTCGTTAGTTTTCATTATTTTCCGCATTTAAGCGTATTTATTCCGTTGTTAATCGAATTTATTAAATGCAAACACGCCAACAAATGGAGCTCCCTTCCGTACATCTGTATGTATGTGTGTACAGGCAGGAGGAGCAGCAGGAGCCGGCACGCACCTTTTGGTGGGGGCGGTAAGCCCTGTTTAGTTTTGGGTGCGTTTTGTTTGGCCAGGAAAATAATGTTTCTCGCATGCTTATTGCCTCGACTGCCGGCTGCTAATTTTACGCATTTCACGCAGCTCCCAAAATGGCGGGAGGAGGAGCAGGAGTCCTGGGAGAGTACGTCATTAAATGTCTCTATTGCTGGGTCTTACCAGCCATTATCTTCGACACAGATTGTAATCCCTTCGTGGGCATACGCACTCTGGGAGAGCAAATATGCCAAAGTCACTGGAATATAATTAAAGGCAAAGGGGATGCACTTGACAGAAGGGATCTTATCGATCTAGGATCTGGGGAAGTGGGAAAATTCTAATTAAATAGAATAAGCTATTAAAGGATAAACTAAAAATATAAGATTTAGGTTTTAGTTGATATCAGAAAGCTTTGTCCAGTTTAAAAATATTTGAAGCCTGAATTTCAATAGAAAAATCTTGTGTAATGCTTATTAGGTATCCTCGAACCCCTTTATATTTGCATCTATGTGATTTATGAGAATTTCAACTCTTCTAATCTCAGATATTTAATTTCAGCAATTCTCATCAAACCAAATAATGACTCACCCAAAAAACGAAATGCATTTTTCAGGCCATCAAGGCAAGTCATGACAGATACGGGGCAAGCGATTTAATCAGACCTTCCTTGGTGGCAATGTTTTTCCAAATAAATAATACTTTTCTTTTT
This sequence comes from Drosophila bocqueti, assembly GCA_018151655.1. Taxonomy (NCBI): domain Eukaryota; kingdom Metazoa; phylum Arthropoda; class Insecta; order Diptera; family Drosophilidae; genus Drosophila; species Drosophila bocqueti. Next base: position 9,910,219 of record JAECXF010000002.1, read on the forward strand.
TGAGCTAAGCAATGCAGTCTCTGGAACTGCCATAAGATGGACAGAAGGCACAAAAACAAGTGCAGTTTGTGAGCAGCTGGCAAATAGCAGAAGCCAAAACCCAGACCAAGCAAACCCGAAATCGAAAGAAACTTTGCGCATTAGCTACCCAACAGACAGCGCCAGTTGGTCCAGCCAAGTTCGATTCCGGCACTCCTTCGTCCCTCCTCCGACTTCCGCAAACTTTTGCATTTGGTTTTGGCCAAGAAATGAGCCACTGGCCTCATATGTCAGCGATTCCAGCCCTTTGATTCCGTTTGTTTGCATTTTTCGATTCGCCCACGCCTGCCGGCGCCGACTGCAGTAGAGTTCGCACCTCACCAGCTGCCAGGAAATTGTCCTTTTTTCTTGGGCAAAAGATTTTCCTGATTTGAAGTAAGCTATCTTACAAGCAAACACACATGGGCCACCCCTTTGCTGTTATTATTTTGGCTGCCATTTATTTGCTGTCAATGTTTGGGCCACCACCCAATCCTCTGCAGAAACTTGAGCAGAGAACCACCCACCTGACGACGAGGACGACGACGAGGACTAGGAGGACACCGCAGCCGCCGGCCTGGCTGTCCGCTTTCTTTTTTCCGACTCGCTGCTATCATTTTCATTTTAAAATGTCCTCGGCGAGGACAGCGAAGAAGCAGCCCGCCTCCTAGCAAGGGTCGGTCCAGCTTTCCAGCTGTCCTGCTTTCTTCTCTAGAGTTCTTTTGAGGACACTGAGAAAAATAGGAGCTAGCTAAAGTTTGGATAACTTCGTGTACATAGAAGGTCCAACAATATGTTTAGTTCTTAGGAGCGAGAAAGGTAGGAGATTGGGTAAGGGATAACTATAGTTTCTAAGCAGTAGAGAGAGAGTTTCCTTCCTTAAAGTTTAAGTAAATCTTCGATTCAGAAAACTAACTAGAAAATTAGTTTCTAAAATATATTTAAAGATCTTTACTTTATATACCTATATTTAAATCTTTACTTAAATTTCTATGTATCCTTTTTCTTTGTTTTATAAAACTCAACATAAAAGAAATTAAAAAAAATATCTGTTTCATATAAAATCAATTTTAAAATCAAAAGTGTTTAAAACTCTATTCATTTTCTTTCCCTGCACATTTTCGCCTGTTATTCTAGTCCTTTTTGTGCCGCCTGCTCCTCGAAGACAATTTCGGGGGGGCGGCCAGGTCCTTGGTTTTGGTCTGGCCGGGGCCACTTTATAAATGTTTCTGCAATGGATTTCTGCAAAGTAAACTTTTTCCTCTTTTCTCGTTCGTCTTTTGTAGTTTTTGGGCCCGCATCTGATTGCGAGTGTGTGACATTTGTGGGGGCGTTACAGAGGGCAGCGGAGTGCGGAGGACCAAGTAAATATATTAAAATGCAAACCCAACTCATATTACCAGGGGACAGGGGAGCAGGCGGGGCGGGGCGGGGCGGACAGGACTCAGCTCTCAAGTCCTTGCGCACACATGTGCGCAATTTCCAAGTCCGTTTTCGGCCATTGCCAATGCCCACCAAATAAATCGAATGCACAAAAAAGCAATAAAACGAAATAAAATCTAAATATGTATGGAGTGTGTGTGTGTGTGTCTTGAGTGTCGCCCTTTTTCCAGGGGGGAGGGGCGAAGCTGTGGGCGGACATGGCACGGAAAACAGAAGGCAGGAAAAAAAAACTTATCATTTTTATCATTGCGCAAAAGTTTATCCTTTTTGCTCGGGCCGTTAATATTTTCGATTCGGATTTCCAAATGGCCAAGAAAGAGTCCCAGGACCAGGGCTCCGCCCTCGCTTTCCTTTTGGGCCCGTAACTGCTCGGAATTTCAAATGACTTTGGCTCGTCCCGAAGCTTATTGAATGTTTATGCTTTATTAAATTTGATTTCTTCGTCTCGGGCCCCACCAGCAGCAGCAGGAGAAGCAGCAGCCTGTCTCACTAAACTGACCAAGTGCTGGCCAACATTTGTTGCAATGATCTATGTGCCCTGAATATTAAACGGCACTCCGGGGCTTAGGAATCCTTCTAGTATGCCGCTCAAGGATGCCCGTCTGAGGCGGAAGCCGAGGCTATTATCATTTTAATGCGCGTTAAATGCGACATTTGCGACATCGAACAAAGTGCGTGTCATGTGCTTAACAGCACAAACAAGCCGAAAAAAACGGAGGCAGGAATAAGGATCTGGTCAAATCATATTTGTAACGCTTTTTCTTACACTGCGAAAATGGAAAAGACTATGGGAGAAATATTTTTAAGGCCTGAGAACAGTTGAAATGTTTTCTAAAAATAAAAGCTCCTAGCTGTTCAAAAAATAAATCAACCTGGAAAACAGTCTGCTATATTTATGTTATATTTGTTGTGTTATATATATAAATGAATACCCTTTTAATTTTTCTAACCCCTCTTAAGCTATCCTATTCCCTTTAAAGCACGAATTTTCTCCAAGTGCACATACTATCCTTCCGCTCTCCCATCGAATGGTAATCATAATCACAATAACCGTAATAGCAATGACCGTAGTTATGTCGATAGCAATAGTGTTTGGTAATGGCAATAATCATTTTTTGTTGTCCGTTACGTAGAACATTTGCACATACGTGAATGGCCGGACATTACGTTGTACCCAAGACCGAATGTGTTTATAATCACACGGCCAACAGTCGCCGCATATCCATATCCATAATGCGACACGTGCTCCGCGCATATTTCTTGGACCGCTGGCCGGGATTGGGAATGGGATTTGAATGGGATCCTTGGACCAGGTTCTATGTAGGTTCTCTTAGTGGGCTCTTAGTGGGTTATGGGCCTAATGATTGCCTTCCATATGGGCCTGGTCAGCTCGTTAGGAGCATCGAACATCGGGACAAATTAGATTTGTTTACTTTCGGGGTCATTATATGTGAGTTTCACTGCACTGCTTAAAGACTAATGACTAATGCTAAGGCTTAAGATGATGATGATGCAACTGATTTGCCATAAGCCGATAAATTAAATTAATCGATGGTAATTTTCTTATATAGATTATTTATCGGCTTATTACTTATAAATAGTTAGTTACTTTCAATAAATATACAAAATGCAAATCATATACAAAATATTTTGTTTCGTTTTCTCATAAATCAAGTACAACAAGCAAAATTTTCGATTAATCGATAACAGTTTTTTACATTTTCAGTTGAGAGTGCCAATTGTTTTAATTTTTTGTATTAATTTATTCTCTGTCTTATCTTATATATCTTAAATATATCTGATTTCGTTTCTTATGCCAATTTGTTTCGGTTTTCATTGTGCTTAGGTCCTGTTTGTTTATCGATAAATCGACAGTTAGTTACTAATTATCTGGCAAAATGCAAATCATATACGTAATCTTTTGTTTTCTGCACACTTTCTAACCAATCGATTTTTAAATCATACTCAAGAGGCAAATATTCTATCTTGAATTCATATATAATTGAAGTGTAAACGAATAGCAAGCTTTAAATCGATATAGTTTCAATATTTAATCGGAATTTGGACTTACCGAAATCACTGCCAATGCCAGAGGGTCCGGGCAGGAGTCCTGGAATGCCCTGCAGGCCGAGGAATGCATTGGGGAACGAGTGCGAGCGCTGATTGTCGATGCCGTCGAGGGTGCCATCGTGCTGGCCATCGCCCCGATCCGAGGGCTCCGTATCACTGCTGTTCGAGTCCTCGCCCGCGCTCTGGCCGAGATCGTGCTTCTGGGAGAGGATAAAGGAATAAATATTTGATAAATTTAAAAATTTCCTCAAGCTATAAATTATATAAGGTAGTTCTTCTAGCTCGAAACCCACCTGACTGGCCTGCTGTCCATTGCTGTTCTCCAGCGCCTGCCCCAACAGCGATTCCCTTAGCTCCATGTTCCGCTCCCGATCCTTGGAGGTGTCTCGACCACTGCGATTCCGGGTGAGCGGATGCTGTCCAGCCACCGGAAAGTCACGATCGATAAGCAGTCGCTCCGGGCTGATGCCATGCTGGGCACGGAACAAGTCGGCGCTCTTGATGCGCTTCTGTGGCGGCGGCGTCAGGTGGCTCTTCCGGCTGCCCTCCATCTCGCCCAGGTCCCAATGGTTGCTGCTGGCCTGCAAAAGGAGAGAGTAGGAAATTCACCCCGAAGTTAGTTGAGTGAGAAGACCCTAAACCAAGTCAAGTGCTAGCGCTTGGAACTGCACACTTTACTTTGCTGGGATTGGGATTGGGTGTTCTTACGGGCGACGCTGCCGACGAGGCCTTCAGCTCCTGGATTGCCGGCGTGCCACTGGCACTGGCCCCACCACCGCCGCTCTGACCGCTGGAGCTGCTGCTGCCACCGCTGTTGCTGCTGCTGCTGGCGGCGCTGGCTGTGGCAGCGGCTGCGGCTGCCACGGCGGCAGTTAGCGAGGCGGCTGCGGCTGCAGCAGCGGCGGCACTCGAGGCGGTAACTGGAGGCGGCACTTGTGGCGTGCTGAACGGTGAGTTCAGGCTGCTGTTCAGGGATCCACTAGTATTATTATTATTATTGTTGTTATTATTGTTGCTGCTGTTGGTGTTGCCGCTGCTGCTGTGGCTGTTGCTTGTATTGTTATTGCTAGAGACGCTCGTTTGATTCGGCGTTAAGTAGCTGTTGATTTTATTGTGGTTACTGCTCTCAGCCAGGTTATTGTTGTTGTTATTGTTGTGACTGAGACTGCTGCTGTTGCTGCCACTGGTATTTGTTGTTGTTGTTGTTGCTATGACTGAGGGCAGCAGACAGGGCCTTGGAGTAGGGATAACCGCCATTGACATCCGCCAGACCGCGTATTTGCAGAAGGTGAGCGGTCTTCAAGAAGTCGGGCAACTGTTCGTGGCTAACATTCACCTCGCCATTGTACATAAAGCTAAAGTGATAGATTTAAAAATAAAAAATAAATTATTATATCCTAATTAATATATATATTGCTACAAGTTTTAATTCCCACCTCAGCAGATTCTCAACATCATCACAGCGCACATCGCGCAGTATGACAATCGGATGCTCGCAGGGATTGGCCTTGAGCAGCCGTCGGAAGTAGGGGCTGCAGGCACTGAGGACCACCTTGTGGGCGGTAAAGGAACGCTCGTCGCAGGCCAGCGTCACATCCACAAAGTCCTCCTCGTCGCGCAGATGACGGAACGAGCTGAGGATCGAGCTCTGGAAGTCGTTCCACTTGAGGGCATAGTGCTGCTGATGCTGTGCATGTGAGAGGTTCAGCGTGGAGGGTGGTGGCGTGGCCGGCGATAGGGAGGAGCCGGTGGCCGCCATCGAGAGCGAGGAGAGTGAGGATAGAGCGTGGGCAGCGGCGGCGGCGGCAGCGGAGGAGGTCGCCGGCGGCGGAGGCTCCATTTTCACCACGCCCGCGTTGTTGTTCTCCGCCGTCTGCAGCTGGGTGGACTCGGTCATTTAAGTGGACCACGACCAGAGTCTAGCCGGGATGGGATCTGATGGTGGGGCTGTCTTAATGGACCCGCGTGCTCTGCTCCTTTGTGGCTAATTCCTTGGCTATTGTCAAAGGCTTCTCCCGATGCTTCCCCTCTCTCTCTTTCTCTCTCTGTTTGCTTGGGCTTTGTGTGTGTTTCCTCCTCCTCGATTTCGCTTTTCTTCTGCGGGAACTTGGCAAATATTTGCGTTGCGATTTTCCGGCGGCTTCTCTGCTAATTCGGCGGCAGCCTCGCACGGCCTTTGTCCATTTTCACCGGACCCTGTTAGCCGCGGCGCCCATGGACGGAGCTAGAAATGCTGGAAGGCGCTGCAAGAGGGAAAAATAGAGAGAGAAACAGAAATCGAGTTCAGTCTTCGGTTCGACTCAAATCCAAAATATACAATTGTTCGGGCAGGTGGGCCAATCATTAAATATTATTACCAATTATTCATACATAAGCAGCGGGACCGGGACGCAGCCGACTGCCGCTGGATCCGCGGTTGGTCTAATGAAACCATTAATTACACGAGCGGAGCCCACGAAACCCGGGGAACCCACGGAGCCCACCGAACCGCCGAAGCCAGCCACCGAGAGCGGGCCACTTGTCGGGGGCATTAGACGCAAATCAATTTAATTTAACCGTTTACAAGCCACAAAACAATGGAGCCGAAGTTGCCCGCCACTCCTGAGATCTTTGACATACACTCGAAGGAAAAGGGTTCTCTATTTACAAGATTTAGTATTTACTTTGTAAATGAATATTTTTTAAAAATTTACTTATCGATTTTAATGATTTATATCTTATGAAAATAATTCTTTGCGTGAAAGAAAATTTCGAAAATTAAAATATCCCATGGATTCATCATGGATTTATACTGCTTTTGGATAATAAAAATATCACAACATTCCAAAAAAATCGATATTATCGATAAATAATAAAAAAAAATTGCAAAAATGTTCCTTCAAAATGTTCCTTCAAATTCTTCGAGTGCACCAACCAAAATAATTGTATAAGATCATTAGAAGAGGTAACCATCCATCTTCTGTGTGCTCTGCTCTCCTCCCGGCCGTCAACCTGATCGATGTACCGCCATCAAAATATTTATAAACGCATTCATCTCTGGTCTTGGATTACGCTCGCTTTGGAGATTCGGATTACAATCTCTGCGATCGAATTTGGAGAGGGCGGAACTGCCCATTCCCTGAATACTTTTTCACTTCCCACCAAAACCTCTGCCTGCAATTGGCGCCAGCAGTTGCAGGTTGGTACAAATTCTTCATGGTTTATGTGGAATTCCGTTCGAAAATCATGTTCATGGGCACTCGTACTCGTACTCGTTCAGTTACTCACTCTCTCTGACTCACGGGTGTCTGTTGATTAATGATGGCGCATTTTAAACTCGATTATGGCCATCACTTTTGGCCGTGACTAAGACAATCGAAGGAGGCTGGTCAGCAGTGCACACATTTAATTGGTAACTATGGAATTACCAGGTAAGGGTGAGTTTTGTAATGAGTGAACGGTTGGTTGAGAAATTGAATTGGAATGATTAACCTTAATTATAAAGTAATCGGTTGCGATTGTAGTTTAAATTGTAAAATAGTTTACTTGCATTCTGGAGAAAAGCAAAAGTTTAACTGAGACAATCCAAAATACTGAACTTTCTTCATTTTAGGGGTTTCTGGAAGAGCATTTTATCTGTGACACCTGTATATCCTTTTCAGGAAAACCATGAACACTAATTCCCAGAAACTCCACAAAACAGGCAGGTTTGTTCCCCCAAAACCGTGCTAGGTAAACCTATTTTTCTATAGTTTTATTCGTGGGAAATTTAGTGAGGCCCATTAGGTAGTTACAGTTGATATACGCACTGTTACTCGCAAGCAATATCCATGGAGTCCACTCCCTTTGCATTTGCGCTTCGCCTGGCTGCGTGCATTTGTTTGCGCTAATTTATGAAGTAACCCAAAACAATTTCATCATAACACATTTGCTGGCAATTATTTCGTTTATTGAACAAACATTCATTCGCCTCGCCTCGCATATCGCATAAATTCAGGGGGTGTTCGTAGGGGGGGAGGCTACAATAACTAACCCGGCCAAGACACAACGAAATAAAACAACAGATAGTTTCCGGCTTGGTAACCGAAAAATATGTAAATGAAAGGCGGGCGGAGGGCTCGAAAAAAAGAGCACCAACAAATACGCTTTTCACATGTAATCAGCAGAATGTGTGTGTAGTCTAGTAGATGTGCAACAACGCAATTGCATTCTGCATGCCACACTTCAAATGTTCAACTTTCAAATGGCAGCAGTGGCGGGGGGGCAAATGGCAAAACTGCCTAAAAACAAAACATTTCAAAATTTGCGTTCAACAAAAACAGAGTCCAAAAAAGGCCAAAACACGCTTCTCTATCCGCCAGTGTTTGTGCGCAATTGAAAGGATACCCGCGAAGGGGGCGCGGTGGGCCGTGTCCTGGGGCGGGAGTTGAGCGTAACATAATAACAAATAAATGTAAATGATAATGGTAAATAAAAAACGAATTACTAAACAACAACACACACACACACGAAATCATCTGCAAACACACATTGTGATATATGTATTTGTTATATAACGATCCACATACAAGTACTATCCTATCCTATGCTATATATATGTGGCTGAGCAAACACGCGTTGGTATCTAGAGCTGCGGAAATGGCAGCAACAACTCCTGTTGGCCATGGGCACAATCAAATTTGTACTAACTATTTGTACGCCCCCAAAAAAGTTTTCGACCCGAAAGGGTATATTGAAATGAGAGGAGGCTTTGCCTCGGATTAAAGCAAAAGAGGAATCGTAATTTTTAACAGGAACCTGTACTTAGGGAGATTTTATTTAGAAAAACTATTTTAATAACCTTTCTCTACAAATAACATTGAAATATAAACTATTTGGGATTTATGATCATTTTGGAGTATATCGGTAGGGACATTTAATTAGAGATAAATTGATTTAACATTTAACGGACAGAGAAACTGCCAGTTAACAGTAATTCTGGTTCTGAAAGACCTGTAACTTAACTGAAAGTTTTCTAAGAGTTAAAAAAATATAATACTAGTCTAATAAGCATAAATTATACAGAAGTAGACTTTCTACCTAAGAAAGTATTATTTAACCTCCGGTTAGCATTGAGAAAACCAAACAAGTTCATAAAAACCTAATTTTTGCTCGCTGTCATATTTCATAGCTACCCTTTTAAGTAGTTAGAATTTTTACTAAAGCTATGGCACATGTTAATTTATGTATTTATTTATTATTATTTAACCCCTGATTAGCATTGGTAAAACCAACAAAGTGTTTCAAGAACAAATGAAGAAAAACCTAATTCCCGCTTGTCTTCATAATTCCAAGCAACACTTTTAAGCAATCCTCCCCACATTACAGGGTAAATGAAGCTCTAATAACTCTAGCTTCGTCACTTGTTATTTTTGGTAAATTGATACGGCGCCTTGGCAAGTGAACTAAGTTCCTTGGCAAATACTTTACCCCTCCGCAGCACGCCGTACAACCCTCATATCTGTGCCTTTTCTGACATGTACACTCCATCCATCCATCTATCCATTCTATCCTACCCATGGGTCCGTAGTCTAACTAGGATTCAAGGAACGAGGGCAGGCGCGTTATGATGATGATTGTTATTTTTACGATTTGCATTTTAGCTGTCAGTGGGAGAATCATCGAATGTACACAAAGTCCGAGGTACAAGTAGCTATTTCTATAGCTGCTCCTTTTGTGTGTGTGCTGCGGCCCTTTTGGTTGTTTCTCTCATTATTTTTACAGTTATGTGTATATCGTTTATGACTTCATATTGTAAGGCGTGTGTGCGTATCCTTCTTGTATAGGGATAAAGTGACAGGGAAGTCATAAACAAAATTACCGCATAAATATGAAATCAGGAAATTGACTGAAATTGTTTTAGGATGAGACAATTTTTCGGGGTGTTAAGGAGAAAGTTAAATCGAACTATAAAATTATAGCTTTTCAATGGATAATGTGATTTGAATTTTCAAATGCAAATACTCAGAGGTGAATCTCAAATCGAATTACATACATATATGACAGAAGTATCGACAATGCAATTTTAGCACGGCCCAAACCCAACCTCTCTATGCTCTTATTTAGATTTAGAAAAGGAGTAGAATCAGGTAGAGGAGACTAGGAGAGGAGTAACCCCTTGCAAATTAGTTAAAAACCAATTAAAATCGCTCATCCGCCGTGTTGACCAGGCCGACGCCACACGATGAATGCGGGGGAGGAGGCACATACAGCATCCGTACATAGGAATTGCACAGATATATATACTATGTGTACCACTCTGGGGCGAAATATTCTAAAAATCCAAATTAGAATGTCAATAAAATGCCATTTTTAATGAAATAATTAATTAGATTTTGCACATCAGCAAATCTAACACGCATTTGCCGACCGAAAACCACCCACCCACACACACAGAAGGCGTATGTATCTATGTTTTCTATGTCTATCCAACGATTTGTAGAGATGCCGTCGTGCTTCGTGAGTTGTTGTTTATTAAAAATAAAACTAATTGCGTGCTTGATAAATAATAATAAAGAATGCCTTTGTGAGTTCAATTTGAGTATTGAAACAATTTTTTTTTGGTTGCTAGACCTTTTCCTATTTCCTATGGATTCTTTGTATTTTTCTGTTTTGGGTATTTTTCCGATTTTCAATTAAATTGAACTCACGTTGGCATTTCAAAAGCAGATGTACACATTAGCATACACACCACCGACACTGGCTAATGCTTGTTTTTTGGTACGTCATAGTTGGAATTTAGTTTGCTGGACACCATTTTGTTTAGAATTGAAAATTTGCATGCGTTTCTATCTCCATTTTCCTTATTATTCATCATGGTATATCCTCCTGTTGTGTTGTGTTTTTCTGCTGTTCGATTTTCAATTATTTAAATGGTTTTATTTTCGTTCGCCGCACATACTACACTCATTTGCATTTCTGGATCGAATCCTACTGGCCTCCCCCCATCGATACGAGATATCATTGCTTCAAAGTGCCACTCAATGGCAGGGGAGAAAAATTATAGAAAAAAAACTAAAACGATAAGAGAACTGAGATGGAAGTCGCAGCTACGACTTTTCCTAATTGCCTCCGAGAATTTAAATTGAGACATGAAATTGAATAATTCAAAATAATTAGCAGGCCAGCGAAGACAGCCCTCGGTCGCAGACTCATTCTCAGTCGCAGTCTGAGCGCGTAATTGCATTAATGATTTTGACAAATGACCGTCGCCAAAGTCGCCTTTGACTTTGACGTCGTCCACTTGATGCAGATGGGAGGCCAAACTATATCAGGAAAAACCTGGGAGGGGAGCTCCAGCAGCTGAATTCATTAAATTACACGCAAAAATCAATCAAGGTGAGAGCGGGGGTTCTAGGGGATATAGAGTTCACTTTCAAATATAAGTGGAGTTTATTAAAATCAACTTATAATGATAAGTGTAACCATAGATATTATTTTATACATGTCCATTTTATGATAAAAGATCTTCATAAATATTTAAAGGTTTATTAAATAAGGAGAAAAGCAAATTGCTTTTTAAAAATGTTTATTTGAAAGTCCTACCTTAAAATAAAATGAATATACAAGTAAGCTTTTTGGAAAATGTATATATTACACCTGAATACATTGTATAATTTTATCACTGATAACAAGATAGTTACAAAATTATTTCTCTTTAATTTTTAAGAAAGCCTAAAAGCTGTTTTTCTAATTTACCTAAACCTTAATTTATTTTCTCAGTGCACGGCTTAGACAAATCTGCGATCCATTTCATGGATAGACTTCGAAGGCAGCTGCTAATTAAACTAATTGAGTAATTTCAAAAAATTCAGAAATTAAATGAGCAAATAAAAAATGCCAAAGACAGAGACATAAACAAAAAATAAAACTAAAGCAAAGCCAAATTTTGAAGCGCAATAATCGCGGGCGCAATCGCAACTTAAACCTGAAATGGCCTCTAAAATTCATGGGATTTCATCCGTCAGATGCGTGTGAGACCATTACTCATGGATCGCCCAGCTCCGATTTAGGAGCAGACGGCGGATAGTGGACTGCAATGCGTCTCTATTGGCACCCACTATTTGGAGCAACCTGTCCTAATTAATTTCCAACTTTACTGAAATGGCTCTCTTAATGGTCCGCAGATAGCCATCTCAATGGGCCGCAATTAGCCCGGGGTTAGGTTGGTAGATAGTGGCCCCAGAGTTTGCTGGTTTGTTAGTTTCGCATGGCCAAGAAATGTGTGGCCAAAATTTATGCAAATGCCACAAAACTGAGTCGTAGATGCCGTCACTCCAAAGAGTTTTCAAACTTTCTTTTGGCCAACGCACACAGAGAGACACAGAGACACTGAGGCAGTCCGACAGTCAGACATACTGATAGATATGGATAGATACACGGCCAGATACATAATGTCAATGAACTGTCGTCTACAATAAAAATGGTTAATATTAAAAAAGAACTTAAAAACCGAAGCGTAGAAGTCGAAATTAAAGATACAGAGACAGAAATTGATCTGGCAGGGGACGAAGATTGCTGCAAGAAAAGGGTGAGGGAAGAGACAAACTAAATGGTATTTGAGATTTACATAAACTGGCCATAAATTAAATTAGCCAGAGCTCGGAGTCCGAGTCCAAGCTGAGGCTGAGAGACCTGGGGACAGCTACAAGATGCAGGCCAACTAGCAACCGACAAGCCGGGCCAGGCATCATCATTATTCGAATACAATTAACACAAAGAGAAAGCAACAATGGAGCTAAGAATGTATATACGTATCTAGCAGATACACCGCATATACTGGCATTAATTTTCCTCTGGTATGCCCGCCAACTTTCGGTATTGAAAAGCAATAAAAATAAAACAACGACAAAAAAAACCAAACAAAAACGAGTCAAAGTAGGAGAGATCACAGCCAGTGGATCGCTCAGATACAGATACAGATACATATGTATCTGAGCGCTGAGGCTGTAAGTGTGTCGTATCTACATCTTATAACATTTAATTCATTGTTCCACTATTCGGCGGGGTTTTATTTGTATTATGTATTCCATTTTGTAGTTTGTAGTTCGTAGTTTTCGTTTTCTGGCATTTGTTTTTTTCGGTTTTAACGCTTAACCCCTTCGATCTTGCGTTGTAAGGCGGCTTCTGCCTCCACTTCCACCTCTTCATCGTCTACTTTGTGGCACAATGGAAAACGCGTATTGGCCAAGTTGTGCGTGGCGCGGTTGTTGTCATTAAATTTGCGTTTATTTCATTGGTTAACTTGTTTCCTTTTCCTCTCCTCGGTTTTCTATTTTTCTATTTGCCTCTCGCTTCGTCGCATTGCCTCGCTCTCTGCATTTGTTTCTGTATCTGTATCTGTACCTGAGTATCTGTATCTGAACCGGTGTATCTGTGCGTTTTATTGTTTCGTTTCTTGTTCGTCTTCAATGTTTTATTTAATGATCGTGTTTACATACTTAGTCCATCTCTCTCGCCCACGGTATTCCATCTTAATTGTTTAGACCCCCGAAATTCAAATCAATTATAGCCTTTGGAAACTTTATTGAGTTCCATAACTGTAGTACAGTTTCGAGCACAAAAGTATCTTAATTTAAGGGGAATAGAAAAACTAGTTTGGTTGTACTTTTCCATAATATCTTGTGGTCTGTTAACTAAATAACAAGTAAAAATACAAACTAAAATTCCTCGATAAATGTTTTACATATTAAATTCATTATAAAAACCCAAATATTTAGGAACGCTCTTGACTTTGACTTATCAACACACGAAACCCAATCTATTCTCGTTGCCTCACAAAGTGTCAATCCGATTTTCGAGTCCACCTGGGGATAAGCTGGCCAAGCGGCTTTGATTGCGTTCGGGGGTCAACTGCCGGGGAATATCGATTGATGTGACCAGCGGGTTAATTATAACATTAACCGACTGACAACTGGTCAGTGTCGCGGGTCCTCAGCCCGCAGCTTGGAGCTCTCAGCTCTCGGCTCTCCAGCTATCGATGTAATCGAACACACATGCCACATCTCAGCACACCGCTGATTTCTGAAGCGGAAGGTGTTTGCCAGCGGCATCCAAATATACTTTTCCCACACTGTTGTCGTCGCCGTCGAGGTGTTCATTTTGCTCCCCTGATTTCCAGCTCCCCCTCCCGGCTAGCTGGCTTTTTGGGATCCCGGGTTCGGTACTCGTAAATTTTCCATATGACATTATTAGGTGGTTCGCTGCTCTGCACTTGGAAAAATCTTAAATCAGTTGAGGAAAATCTATAAACGTCATCTACAGATGTTCTAAAAAATGTTAAGTGTCTTTTTAAAACTAAAATATTATCAAATTAAGTTGTAAAATTAGTTTTTTAAGCATTTTATACAGTTTTTTGATGGGGTAAAGTTAATTTTTTTTAAACTATTTCTTGGCTTTAGATTGCAATTTAAAAATGAATTGAAAATTATTAACAATTGGATTCATAATAAATAGTTTCTTTAATATTCTCCCTTATCTCATATAATAATGTTTTCCACTTCCTCCAGTTTCTAAAAACTAAAATAATTTAAAATCCAGGTGTTGCATTGTTTTTAATATTTTTATAGTGTTCTTTGATAAAGTGAAGTTCGTTTTATTAACCCTGTTTCTTGGCTTAAGATTGACGTTTGAAAATAATTTTATAATTATTAAAAACTAATTTATATGCAAAGTAAATATTTCAAAGGAATAACAAAGTAGTTTGTTTGTTGTTTACTAAAAATTGTAAAGAAATAAGTAAATACTTTGACACTCTCCCTTATCTTATCAATAATTATTTTCCGCCTCAACTTATTCTTTTTAACTTCAAAAATAATTCCAAGTGTGTCTCTTCTGCTGTTATTATGTCATAATTTTAGGAAAAAGTGAATCGCTCAACCAAAATAAATTAAAAATTGCTTTCATGCTTGAATCGTTCGTTGGGGAGGCGGGAACCTAAATGAGTGAGTACTCGGCGAACTTCATTACCCGGCGTTTCCAAATATAAGCGCTGTGACAATGCCACGGATCGATCCCTCCATCGCAGCTACCAGCTCCCAGCTCCCAGCAAGCCCAAGTGTTTATGGTCGATTGGAGGTTTATAATGGATAATATGCGCTGTGCTGTGATGTGCTCGGTGCCCCCCTTTTGCTCTGGATTCAAATTTAGAACGCCGAAGTGAATGAAGTGCGCAATATTCAATTAAAGTCATTATTATTAGTAATTTCCCTTCGGCAGCAATTGCCATTGATTGTTGGCGATCGGTAAATAGATCGATAGATCGATCGATCGTCCGCTCGCCTCGGTAATCCCGCACTAATTGATACTCGAGAGCGATGGTGGGGCCAGCTGCATTTGGTTTTGAGAACCGGCCAGGCGGACTCCTCCTCCATACCGGAAAAATTCATCAATTTTCAATTTGAATGTATTAAGGCGAGCACCCCCTACAGCCTACAGTCCCCTCAGAAACTACCCTACATTTTATTTTTTTATATTTCTGGGGGCTAAGCATAATGAGGCATTATGCAAAAAAGTCCGCGTATCGCTAATGAAGAGCTGTGCATACGGACGTCTTTATTAAAAGTAATTAAGTCGTTGTAATTGTCATTTGACGAACTGTCTATTAAGTGGAAAAGGTGGTGGGTGGAAGGCTACAGAGGCTAGGGTTTAAGATCTTTCAGAGAAATGGAGGGGACTTAAAGGAAGAAAATTGTGAAGATATCAGGAATTTAGGTTTTATTTCTAAAGAAATGCTTCCTTACAAATTATATCATATTCCTACCTAAAATATCTTACATTTTGCTTCGATAATAACGTAAGTATGAATATTTTCATTAAGTTATGAATACAAGTTGATAAAAAGCTATTTAAAATCTTTAAATCTTCTTTCAAACCTTCCTTAGAAACTAGAGAATATTTTAAACCAGTTTCCAACAAATATTTTAAGGAATACTCAAATATATTTGCCACAACTAAAGACCAAACATATACAACAAATCTACAACTCAATCAGTTGAGTTGAAACAAAGCACGATGAAACCTACCCCATGGAATGATTTCTCCGCTCGAAAACAAGATGAACCCCTGCCAGAGCTCCCGAATTTTGCCCCATTCCCTTGGCCCCGCTTGGCGTCATTGAAGTAAGTAATAATTGTGTCTAAATTTGTACGCAGACCATTTGAATCTCAATAAAATTTATAGTTATGACGAAAATATCTTCCCCCATTCCCGGCTCGGCGCGGCTCTGTGTGCGAGCTTTAAAAGCATTTTTCGGGCAGAAGAAATTGAACTCAAGTGCAGACAATTGAAGAAGCTCCTCTCGCAGACATTTTTCGGCTGCGGATATTTTTGCTTTGAGGTGGTGGTGCAGGGGGTGCATACACCCCTTTAGAGATATTTTTGATTTCGATTTCAATTCTCTATCTTTTTTTGCCGTCTGTCTGTATCTTTTCGTTTGTTATTTTTTGCAAGCGGTTATTAACCAATGCAAAAGTCAGCCGGCGGTCGAGTACTCGCGCCATTTGGTTAATTGATTTCATCGTTTGCCGGGCGGGCCACTACCCCCTTGCACCACCCACACCCTTCATGACAGACCATCCTCCCTCCGAGGTCTTCCCTGGTTTTTCTTGTTGTTTTTGGTTTTTTTTAGCGTTTGCTTTGACCAATTTGAGCTTTTATTTTTTATTGTTGCCATAGAACCGCGGACCCAAGTAAATCTGTGGGTAAAACTAGCCATGTATGTTTTTAGGGGGAGGCATGAGGAGATACACCCGAAGAAAATCTAGATCTTCACGGGATTTTAAGAGATTAAAGTTGGTTGGAGCGAAACTATTTTGATTTTGGAAGCAATAGACTGGACTTTGGGGAAGGAAGGAGAATTTATTTTTAGAAAGAGAACCTAAAGAATTTCCTTTGATTTATTCGAAATCATCTTAAAAATACTCTGAAAATCGAATTTTTAAGAACTTTTACCAGCCAGAAATACAGCTAAAGAAAACTTTAGTTTTAATCTAATTTGAAAAGTTAGTTTTAAAAAGAAAGTAATATAATAAAATCAAAAGAGAAAGAAGGATTTTTCGAACAGTAAAAAAAAGAAAATCCTCCCAGATTAAATGAAATTAAATGAATCATCTTAGTAAATACTCTAAAGAACCCATTTAAAAACCCTTCAAAATCTTTTTCCAGTGCCTATGCACAGAGAGAAGATTTTGAGTCCACATAGAAACTAGAGGTACCACGGGGTGAGGCTTCGGCTTTTGCTTCGGAGCCTGAGACCGCCACAATTACGCCAAATTAAAAGTAATATTGCGTCGCTCTTTGATTCTATTAAGGTTGTTAACCGGGAAGGGGCACTGAAGGAGTACTATATATATGCATGTGGTACCCGAAGAGATGCCCGCTTCGGGGGATGCCAACTCGTTCACATTTAACAACATTAAGAAGCTTTTCAATTGCGCGGCATTCAATTAGCGAATTGATTTGCCCAGTTCCACTTAATGGAAATTTGAGTGGTACTCACATGTTGCTGCTGGTTAATGCCGCCGCAGTAGCAATGCCTCTTGATGTTTGCAGCGTCTGTGGATTTCGATGCGCCGCAGATGGGTTTCCTTCTATTGTTTTATTCCCCTGAATTTATGTGTATCTGCAGTGACTACCATCGGCTACATCGGCTTCCTTCAGCTGCAGCCTTGAGTCTGAAAGGCAAGAATACAGTTGACCATTAGAAGTTAGTTTAAAAATTCCTGCTATCGATTCGTTGAGCCTGCGATAAAAGTGTCAATTGCAATCAGAATTTATTGCCACCTATTGGATGCGTGGCTCAATTCGTTGCATTAGGATCAAAGCCCACAAAGATTGACCGAAACCGAAATGGAAAAGAATGCCAGGGGAACCGATATTCGATTGCAGGTAAACCTGTTACCTGTTCTTCCCCGCCGGTCAACGGTCTAATTGCACCCACTTAGCACTCAAAGGCATACAGACACACACTCGCATGAGGGCAGTGCAACAATTGCTGTTGATTTTGGCCCTTTTGATCCCACATATAAATTTCCAGCTTGACATGGCCTTTGTCCTGATATCGGAAAAGGGAATCCCTAAGATACCTTGCCTATGGGCGGTACTGTCTTGACCAAATTCCAGCCAGGCAAGGTGTTTAGTGATTAAGGGTTAGCTACAAAGATCGCTTTTATTTAGAGAAAAGAATTGTTAAAGAAACAGTTAAAATATAAGCACCGATTATGACATAACCTGTATCATGTTATGCTGCAAATTAAGTATCTTGCATTAAATAGGATCAGGGTTTCTTTATAATTCAACTATTTTATTACATTCCTTACACTATTTAATTGTTTTTTGCTCCCTAAGATCCTTTCTTCCCCAAAATGCCAGACCCACAAGGTGAACCAAACAGTAATTAAAGTAGTAAAACTCGCACAAACATCCCCAAACTTTACACCCAAACCAAAGGGACAGAAAAAAAGTATAACAATAAGCAAACTAATTACTGATACGCGTGGAAATTTCCAGCAATAACAACGTTCAGAAAAAAAGGGTTCGGTGGTGGAAAATTATGCGCTGCAATTTTTATTGCCTCATTGTTCGTGGCATGTTGCTGCTGCTGATGTTGCCGATGGTGTTGTGGGTGCTTTGCATTGTTCCGGCTTTGTTTCTTGGACATTTTTGGGTTAATGTTAATTACCCGAACTGCTTTCGCACTCGGCGGAGGCAGGCGAAAACAGAAGAAACCCAAAGCAATTAAAATTTTTATGACGCACTGAGTTATTACTTCAAATCCACAAACTTGAGTAATGGCCACGCCCCCGCTTGCTGACCTCACCCTTTACCCCGAAGGACGTGAGAAACTCTCCCAGAAATGAAAAGAAAAGGAAAACGAACGCCCACGAAACAGAAGAAAAAAAAAATAATAATAAGAAGTAGTAGTAGTATAAGTAAAGAGGCCAAAAGAATTCGGGCCCAAGAACAAGGAAAGATATTAAAAAGATTTATTGTTTTATGATTTCCAGAGGGGTCACGACCATCGGCAGCAGCAAAAGTGCAACTGTTTCTACCTGGGCGGCGATAGGTCAAAGGTGAACCGCTGCCCAGCAGGCTCAGATCGAATCTGTAGCCGGGATCGGTGGTCTGCGCATTATTCCACTTGCACTTTCACTACGAACATGCGCCGAGTGAAATGCTGTAATTAAACTCTAACTATCAAAATGCAATAAATTATACGAAAAATCCCCACATCGTTCCTCACGGCATCTCTCAACTCATCTACGACTTATTTCTGTCTCTTTCGGTCTCCCTCGACATCTCTTTCGTTTCGATAATTTACATAAAACGATTTTCGGTTAGATTTCAAACCATTCAAGCGGCTGCAAGTGAAAAGATTTCCGAAATCAGATATGTGAAAGTTTATTAATTAGCCAGCAAATGCCAGCTATGTGTGTGAGAGACCGAAACTGTGGCGCAGTTTCAAGTTGAGTTTATTGTGGAATTTAAAACTTTGGTTAAAGCTGGTTAGGAGTTAATTAGGGCGGGATATAGGAGCTCTAACTGAAGTAAATAATAAGAGGGATCTTTTTAGAGGGAAATATAAAACATTTTACAGAGTTCCAGAGTTCCCAAAGCACAACAAAAAGCATAGAAATGTAACCAATTATATAAAGAATAGTGTTAGTGAGCCCTTGCATGTTAGAAAATACGACAGTGTGACCTTGCCCAAGTAACTAAAATTAGAAATAAATAATAAGAGTTAAAGTAAATTTAATTTCTAAATAAGGAAACCCTTGCTTATATTTCCCCTATTTTTGCACACATTAATTATTCTGATTCACCACTTGATTACCCAAAAATGGCATGGTAATTCCAGACATTTTCCTCGATCATTAATTGAGGGCTGACGTCACTCGGTTTTAACATAACCCAGCAGCAGCAGCAGCAATACTTGTAATTACTTCTTCTAACTACAACTAACAAGCCGCAAACCAAAGTTGTGTTTTCCCCCCACCGAGTGGGGGAAATTTCAGGAACTGGAAGGAGGTAACAAAGGATTGCATGATTAGGACGCATATCAATTACTGGCTACAAGACCTCTCTGGCTCCCTCTTGCCAGCTTGATCCCGGCTACAAGCCAAATGCGATTAACATAAAAGGTCAGCAAACGCGAAGGGGGGAGGGAAACCGGGATCCTCGAACACCCTCTAACACCCATAACAACAGCAACAATGGAAAGTGGTTAAAAAAAAATGTAGTAATAGGCGTAATAAGAATAATTGGTGATAGGGGGCTCACAGGATGGGGATAGCCTGCTGCGTGTTCAGGGGTTGCTAAGTCCTTTAGTTGTTGTTATTTTTGTTGTTATTTTTTTGCTGGAACGCGTTGACTTGTGACCATTTCATAAATACCGTTATAAACAAATTACGACAATAATAACACAGCAACAACCACACGAACAGGACAACAACAGCAACAGCAACGCTGGAAATATGAAATTTATTTTTTATTGCCCACATTTACACATGTCCAAGCAACGCCCTTCAACAGGGTCCTCCCCAGCCCCGTGCCCCTTTTGTCGAACCCCAAGCGCACTGAACCCAAAAACAGAAAAATTATGAATTTCTAATGAAATTAACCTCCCGCTATGCTTTCTCCCTCTGGATTTTCCAGGGGTGAGGGCAGAGGAAGAGTGTTTATTTGCTGACGGGCCCACAACTATCAAACCATCCCAAAAAGGCAGCCAGACTGACCGAAGGACAGCTGGAATCGAAAGGGGGACCCACGCCTGCTGTTGGTCGGACCTCTTGAAATATTACAGAGAAAGAATAGGGATACCTAAGGAAGATTTCTTAAATAAAATTAATCATAGTTTTTCTAAAGCAAAGCTTCAAAGCAAATTTATAAAACTCAGACCTGGTTAGGTATTAAAATATATTATTTAACAAACTAATTAATTACTTTTCATTAGCTTTTCTTTATTCCGTAAGTTTTTTCTTAAAGTGTACTTCTCCACTGCGACTGCCATTGACCCCTTCGCCGTAAGCCGCCTCTCTTTCCGTTCGCACATTGTAATTTTCGGTAATAAAAACGCTTTTTACTTCATAATTTTTCGAAAATGCGACTGAATAATAGGTGCAGGGGGGGTTTTAACCAAGCTAGGATAATTGCAGGACTCGCAGAATTACCTGAAAATATGAAGTAAGAGGTGTCGAAATAAGGTGTTCACGGGAGTAAACCGACAACAAAGTAAAAATGGAATACCCATTCCGGGAAGAACACTTTATTTATGCGCTTTGTGAATCACCTTTGGCAATAAGAAGAATCGACAGCTGAGCTAAAAGGAAAAAAATAAAAATAAAATAAGGAGAATCTTCAGCCGAAGAAGCAGCGGCTGTCCAGTTCAGCTTAAGTGGGTATTAATTTCTCCCCAGTGACGCGGCGTCCTTGCCCCCGCTGCCAATGTCCTTTCCCCCTGGCAGTTCCCCCCGCCCCCTACAACAAACAAGTCAAGCGATTGCATTACCACAGAATTTTGAGCCCAAGGCAGGAGCCGGGCCAGAGGAAATCGTAAGCAGTTAGTCACAAATACAATCGCGTAATTAATTAAGCGAGTCAGCTGGACACTGACCGCTGCTGTTACATGGGGGGAGAAAGGGTGAGGAGCACCCAATAAGGAAAGGATAGGCACAGTGGAACAAAGGAAAAAGGGGATGATCTAACAAAGTTTGAAACTAAAAACTGAAATAATTATAATTCATGCGGAGAGCATTTTGTAGACACATGGAGTTGGATTATAATTCTTGCCACAGTTGGTAATAAAATTTGAGAGTAGGGGGATTTGACCTAAACTATTTTGAGGATATATGGAAAGAGTATTTTGTAGAGACCTGGTGGGATATACATAATTCTTGTTAGTTTATATTAAAATTTACCTAAACTATTTTGAAGTGCATATACATAATTTGTACATATTTAACCTTTAATATCTGTTTTTAATGATTTAAAACAATCGTGCGAATGTCTTTCTGTTTCTTTCTGATTTTCAATCAACCATAGAGCTACTAATTTGTAAACATATCTTTTTTTTAATTTATTGATACAATTTCCCCTGTATTCCACTGTGCACAGTGGAGACACCCTGCTGGGGCACCGGTGCTTAACTCGCGACACACGCATTGTTCTCGGAACGGATTGACTGTAGAGTCACAGTGGACTAAAGAACAAAAAAAACAGTGGGTAAGGGGGGTTGTTTGGTCGGCAAACACACCTCAAATCGCGCATTTTGTCCTTTATCAGGTAATTCACTTTTTAACTTGCTCTTCCCTCGCATTTTATTTTGTAATTCCTCCGCTTTCTTCTTCGTTTCTGCGTTCATTTGTCTTTCGACCGCCTGAGAGTGTGTGTTGTCTGCTTTATTTTGTTTCCTTTTTTTGTAATTGTTTGCCATTAATTACAGCAACAACAGCAACTGGGGGAGGAGCAATAACGAGGAGTAGCAGTCGCGCAAATATTTCCGCTTTAACCTCGCGTTTACCCCCGCGCCTGATTTTGGTTGTTAATTTTATTTATAAGTCCGCGTGACACACCTTCCTTTTTCGATTCGATTTACGGTCCCTGCATTAACGGTTAATGGCAGCTCCTCAGTGCTGCGTCTCTCTTTCTCCCCTCTCTCTCTATTTTTGTGTCTGTCTCAACAACAATTGGCGTTTTGGCCATTTAATTGCAATTGCTCATGGCATTAGAACTTGCCCAAATATGATTTCCGTTTCCGGTTATCGGTGAAACCCCTTCTCGCCATAGACCTCTTCAAACTGGTTCGATGCAACACGAAGTTAAGCGAAATCGTCTCAACTTCGGTTCGAGTTTGAGACTATTTCGCTTAATTTCGTGTTGCATCAAACATGTTTGAAGGGGTCTATGGCAGTGATGTCAATATTTTTATACAAAAAGGACATTCGCAAAAAAAAAGGAAAAAGGCTGAAATATTAAAAAAAAAGGATGAAATAGAGGAAAAATTTTGTATATTTAATATTATATTATGAGATTATTTATTTTATTTATATTTGGATAATTTTTAAGTTAATATATTTATAAACATCCTCAGTGTCGACGCATTCTGCTTGACTTATTTTCAGGCTGAAGCAGTGAAAAACAGGAGAGATCTATCCGGCCAAATTGGCATCACTGATTCATATTCATTCATGTTGCCGCCAGCCGGCAAAATGGCAAGAAAAACAATAACAAACCTCAGCTGAGAAGAGCTTAAGGGGGTTTCTACCTTGTGTGGTCGAAAATGTGCCTTTAAAATTTTTTTGGAATGTATTGAAGATAGACTTTTATTTTTTTCAGGTGTATATACAAGTTTATTGTTTAAGTAAAAAAAGTTTCAAATGGAATAGAGGGGGCATCAGCTGCTGCCCGAGGGATCTGAAACACAAAATTAAATATATTCTTACTTTGTTCTTTTGCATGGCTGGTACCAGATTGCGAAAAAGAATGAAAATTGAAAACTTATGGATTTTAAATGAAAAACCGTTTTTACGCCTTTTTTGACTTAATTGTCTATAAAATGAAAATATTCATATTTTTTAAAGTTTTGGTACCGCCTGGGAAGCCTCTAATACACGATACTTTAAATTTCGTGGCGATTGCTCACTCGTCTGGCTTGTCCTCCGCAGGTAAAATGTCGTTTCGGTAAACGCGTTTGGTTTGCTTCGTACCTGTTTTAAGGTGTGGTGCTCCTGTTTTAGGTGTAGGTTCCGTAATTCTTAGATAACCAATTGAAATTTTGGGGGGGATTAGAAACATATATCACCAAATGAAAAAATCGTTTTCCACCGGAACCCCTTAAGAGCTGGCGAAGAAGAGAGAAGGAAAGCCACGAAAGAGGCACAAGCAAGAGCGAAATTCCCGCAAAACTGCAGCAGTCAGTCTCAAGTTGCACCAACACCAATGTAGCAATATTAGTTATAGAAGGAAGGCCAGTCCGAATGGCGACTTCTTTGTGGGAAAGAGGGCTTAAAAAAGGGGCTGAGATGCCTTTTATTTATTGCAGCTTCGATTCGACCACCAAGTGGGGAGGCGGGGAGGTTCTGGCGTTGGGTGTGCCATGGGTTATGCCATCATCTTGGGTGTCTTTGTGTGCGAAAGTGTGTGGAGGAAACAGTGGTCACTTCCAGAAACTCAAGGAACCCCTTATTATAATTAATTAATTGAGATTTTTAGGAGTAAGTTATGGTTACTTAATGAAATTTTAATGGACACTTTTAGATTAAGTTCTACAGTACTTGAATCTCACTTTTCAAAACAATTGATTAATGTTCTATCAAAATTTCCAATGCCATAAGCAGTGCTTATTAAGCACCTCTTTGTGGGATAGTTTATTATTGTTCTATCTACGACTTTTAGTAAACACAATATTACTTAAACATTAATTAATTTATTAATGGTCATACTCTATTTCCGGAACAACCACTGTATCCTTTGTGTGTTGTCCTTATACATACATACATATGTGGTATGTGGTATGTGTGTGTTTGTGCAATCTTAAGCAGTATTTTCGTTGTTTGCTTTTAACCAAGTAAGTTGGCGCTTGGCTCGCGGCCAAATCGAGAAATCAAATCAATAATTTGGCTGCGGCGGAGAAAATGGCAAAAGTCTGCCAAAGAACTGCAGTAGCAAACCCGATGCTTCCGGGGGGGAAAGAGAAAATCACCGCCAAAAACCGACGACATCGTCATCATCTCGTCATCGTCATCATCACAAACACATCGTGGGGGATTCCCCGATTTGTCCTGTCTACGAAAACAGTTTTCACGCAAGAACAACAATCGCGAACGACGAAATCAAAAGAAAATCCGCAAGCATAAAAATCAAATAAACCGAGGAAAAGCTGTGAAAAGCAACCATGAAAAGAGAGTGAAGTGGGAGGAAAAATAAGGGAAATTAGGGTTGGGGGGAAACGCACACGCTGAAATGGGCAAGTCAGCGATGACACGTGCTTTTTTGCAGCTGTTTTTCGTGGAAAACTCGCAAACTGCGCGAAAAAAAGGACAAAAACAAAAATCGCAAAATCAACGCACACACAGGGAAAAAGAAAAGAAAAAAAAACAAGAATAAGCTGAAAAAGAATTGCGAATGCGTCGAGTCGCGTCGCGAATTTTCGCAGCCGACAAAAGCCGAAGGCGATTTTCGAGGCCTTCAACTGCAGCAGCAAAGAGGAAGCGGGCAGGGACTGGTGGGGGAGATGGAGCAGCACGGCTATAAACGGGAGCAAAGAGAGCAGCAAAGAGGCCCCACAAAAAACAAGGAAAAAAAAAACATCAAACGGCAGGAGTCACGGCACGGGAGTCCTTTGAGAGAGTGTTGGTTTTCGGGCCAGTGGCAGTGTGTGAGTGCCAAAGACAAGCAGCCAGCCTGCAGGTGGCAGCCCCGGTGTTCCGGTGCAGCGCAGTGTCCTCCTTATTGATACAGTGATCACACGGTAGAAGGATATTTAATGGAATTTTTTATTAAAAATTATAAAGCCATTAAAATATGTTACTCCCTTTTATAGACTACCTCTCTTTGTAGCGCTAAAATATAGGCTATGGTTTTTTACATTTTATTTATTTCGTTTTATTTTGAATAAACTTTTTTATAATAAATATCATTATTAAATATAGAAAAATTCTCAAGTTTATATGTTGATATCGGTAGTAAAAACAAAAAATAAAAGATTTATTTGGGAAATTCCAGCATTTAAAGCTCACCCATTTGCGAGTTTTTACTGTACATTTTAACCAGAGTTTGCATGCTTGGGGCAGAGGGGCTCCAAGGGGAGCGGAAGAGACACACAAACACACAGACAAACAGCAGACACACCGCCTAACGGACAAAGGCCAGACAACAACAACAACAACGTCGACGACGTCTTTTTGGCGCGTGACGTCGAATCTGGATCGGAACTGAACGTTGAAACGCTGAACGTTGAACGACGTTCCAATGGCAGATGGCAAATTGCATTATTATGCGAGTGTCTGCAATCTGCACAACCAAAGCAACAACAACAATAGCGAGGCACACACACACACACTCAGTGGCGAATACGGCTACAAAAGCGGAGATAGCACAAAAACAAAAGTGCAACAAAATACGCAAAAACAAACACACAAACGGTGTTTTGGACGCTGCTGCATCATCGGAACTTTTCGGTTTTCCGATTAGAAAGGGGGCAGCAGCGGGTGGCGGGTGGGCGTGGTTGGGGGTGGCTATGGGTCATTCGCAGGGATTACATTCCGTTTTGTTCAAAAATTAATAGAATTTCATAAGCTTTTTCAGCTATTGCGTCGGTCTCGCTGTCTCGCTTCTATGGCCTGCTCTCTTGCTCTCTCCCTGTGTCCATCTCTTTCGCTCGTTGCAGTGCTTTCTCTCCCTTTCTCTCTTGCTTTCTAGTTCATATGCTGGCTCACTCTTTCAAATGTTAATTTGAATTTTTATTAGGTTTTAGGCATGCATTGTTGTTGTTGTTGTGCCGCCGCCCCCTCCTGCTACTGCCACCATTGTTGTCATGCATTTTATTTTCACTTAAAACTGCAATTGTTCGGGGGCATCATTTTTGTTGTTTTTGATGTTTTTGTTGTTTCCGAAGAATGGGGGCTGCTGCTGCTGCTGTTGCAGTCGCCGTCGTTGCCTCTGCCAGCGACGGCGTCGCTGCTGCTGTCATCGTCGAAAGTGCGACTGCGTTAGAAAATTGCATTTGATAATACTAAACACACAGACAGCACACACTTACACCCACACCCCACACCCACTCGCTGTATAACATATAGAAATCGGTTTTTTTAGGTCGTGGGCTGGGCAGCAGCACCAGAAGAAGAGGAAGAGCAAGGGGAGAAAGAGGAGGCACAAAGAAAACAAAGTCACTTCACCTGCAAACTGCACTTCGTAATGCCAACTATTTAAGTTGTCTTACGTGCTAACGGTGAACTCTTGATTACGTTACGAGGGTAACGGTAGGATTATAGGAGATATTTTGAGGATTTTGAGATATTATAGATTTGGATTTGAAGATTTTGTATAGCAACTATGCTCAGATTTCATAAGAAATAAATCAGCATCTGTAACTTAACAGGATATTAAGGATAATTTATATAAAATTTAAATGTCTTAAATTTATTAAGAAAATATACAAAAATAATTAGAATACAACACTTAGTCCTATTTCTATATCATTTCCTATCTGTTTATGATATTCAAACTCTAAAAAAATTTAAAATTACACAGCAATTAAATTGTAGATGTTTCTAGATGAAAATACTCTGATAAATCTTGTTAAATTCTGTATTTATTTTTAAATAAATCTTTTTAAAGACAATTTTATTTAGCTGCTAAAACCCTTTCAATTAAATTAAAATAAGCCACTCAAGTCACTAATATCGTTTCCTTCTTTATATTTTAAGCTGCAATTACCACCGAGTGCCCACTGTTAGTCAGCGCCTTACGGCAAGTGTTTACGTTGGCTGGCTTACGTCCCTAAATCGGTGACGTTACAAGTTGCCGAAGACGAAGTGCAAATATTATGATGAGAATATTTTTCCAAATCGATGCAGATATTCCCCCTAAGCCCCTTGGCTCCTGCCTGCAGTAATAATAATATTTTCGAAGGATGTTTTTTGTGTGATGATGATGATGATTTACATGGCAGGTAGTGTAGGCATTGAGAAAGTGCCACATCATTTTCATTTTCGCTGCACTTTTTCGTGCACTTTTTGATGCTTGATTTCTTTGTGTGTGGATTTTGTGCCAACTCATGTGGCAGCAATCGCGACGACTTGGGACGACCGACCAGACCAAGGCGCCGCCGTCGGCGAGTGAAGGCAGAACAATTGAATCCGATTGCCAGGTCCTCGAAGTCCTTTCGCCCAATTTTCTTCTTTGTTTCCCAGCTTGTTTCTTGGCCCATTATTGCCGAGCGGAACTTCAATTACACATTTGCTCACATGCGAAAAAGTGAAAAGTCACTGGCCTGTCATGGGCCAGAAATCCACAGCCAAATCAAAATCTCATCCACCCGACGGCATTCCTTCGGAGTTCCCAAAAATATATATATTGTACGAGTGTACTATATATTCCACCCTTCACTGCATATCTTTCGCCTTTTGGCCACTTTGAAATTTCTTTTTGGGCCGCCTTTTGATTGGAATTGTTGTTGTTGTTGGTGGTCGGTCGGTCCTTGGCTAATGGCGCTGGGGCATTTTATTTTATACCCTTTTTCGCAGGCAATAAAAACATTTTCTTTTTGCGCCATGAAATAATGAATAATATGAAGAAAAATACTTGCCCTGCCGCCGTTCTGTTGTGGAGAGAACAGAAAACGCATTAAGTGCGCGGTTTTCCATTGTTTATAACATTTTTTCTTTGCCACCCCAGAGAACCAGGCAAAGGGATAATTAAGAATGCTTATTTATCTAGAACGCAGTCACGGCGCCGATTGTCCAGCTCCAGCTCCCCGCCAGTCTCCTTCCAAAAAATTTTGACCGCAGGGGGGGCCCAACAAAAAAAAAAAACCATGAAAAGGTTCGTAAAAAGCCAACAAAAACTTTTATTTTTTATGATAAATTGTGGGGAATGGGAGGCCAGGAAACTGATGGGGCGGAGAAGACGGCGCCATCCAAAGGTCATTCGGAAGATTAGCAGAAAAGGGAGAACTGAGCAGGAGCAATGATTCGAGACATAATGAAATGATACACACTTTTAGAGCGAAAAACTGACTGCCAAAGTGTGCTTTATAGTTGGTTACATTTAACACAGTTTTTAAACGAATATGAAAGGATTTAAAAGTGGTAAAATGGAATAAAAAATGGCTAAAAGGTGAGTCTGAGCAGTATAAATAAATTAGGAATATTTGTAGTGCAAAAAATAGAAAAGGTTATGTTTTATACTATAATATACTATGGTTTCTGAATTAGAATAAAAAAGCATTTAATGATACCAAGATTGGAAAATATTACTGTGATGAATATTAGAAAAACACCATATTTTAAATGAGTAATTTAATAATACACATATTCTTTTATAAATATTTATCCCTTAAAAAAAATATGATTAAGAACATGTATGCAAAGCATGATCTATATGAGAGGCACAGGTATTTATTTTCTTCCAAAAGGTCACCTGTTCTTCAATCACTTCTATCAACCGCCAAAGAGTTCAACCAACAAATGGGCCTTGCTTCGGCTTCTGCCAAAGATTTTCTCCGCTAATTAGCCGGGGCCGAAAGTTGGCGAGTTGAAAATTACCCAACGAAAGAAGACAAAAAATACAGAAATGAAAAATAAAAAATAAAAACGAACAAAAATCTAAGAAACGTAGAGCTGGGGAAACTGGGGAATCGATGCCGGTGGGCAGCGCACACGCAAATCACTTGTTTTTATGTAATTAACTGCCGAGGGGTTAACGGAGATTTGGTTTGGGCCCAAGACGGGGTAATTAACCAAAAACCGATCGCTTCTTACGGCGGCAAGTTTGAGTTTTTTTTTTTGCCATAATTTCCTAGCTCCAAGTCTCTGGCTGTTTTGTAAAGTCTTTCTTGGTCTTGGACTTGGTCGTTCAATGACCGATAAAATTGCCTCAACCATCGCGACCAACTCGACCGACTCCAGCTTGGCCGCTGCCTTTTAGCGGGCTATTGATTATTAATATTTTGTATTTTTCCCTAACCCGCTTTGTGTGTGTGCCTCTTTTCGGTTAGTTGTTTCAAACATTTTTTGTTTTACCATTTGCTGTAATTACAGCGACGCGTTAATTGTTTCGACCCCCTCTGCACTCGGTTTTCCCCCTTTGTTTTCACAGGTTTCCACACACATCTATTTGTGTTTGTTTTCAGCACTGTTGAAAAAAAGCAACACTCGTCGAGGCGAGGAATCCACACTTACGCGGCATCGCACCGGGATCCCAGATCCCAAATCCCACCGAGGGCTCGGGGTTCATTAGCTGCTATTACCATTATTGCCACTGACTGAAATAAGTTGGCAATTACCGCCCCGGAAATTCCCCCAAAAAGAAATGCCAAGAGATCCATTTATCAAAAAACCGAAGAGGACACCAATTCTCGGGGCCAATCATAGAAGCGTGTAAAACCGATTCCCAGATTCACACATCACAGTTTGCCAGCTCAAAGAAATTTCTATGACGCCCAAAATATGTTACCGCCTTTTGTAAGTCCGTTTTTTATTTATTTTGTAAGTCATTAAGTTCGCTTTACGATCATTGGGAGAGATCGCAAATAAAGTTTAGCGTCATTAAAAACTTGATAACCAAATTTAATTTATGTAAAACAAAATCAGAGTCTGAAACGCTTGGCCATTTGATAGCTAAAGCTAAGTCCTAAACAAGTGAGAAAGTTCTATTTTACAGTAGGTTTAGTTTAATGTGGCTTAAACTGGTTAATATTTAACGAGAATCTACGGTTTCTTTTTAAATCTGGTTATGAAATAGAATTTAAAGTTTAATTCTTTGGACTTTAGTTTGTTTTATTATAATTTGATTGAGCATTTATTTTGGTATTGTTTTAAATTTGTTATATCAAAGCAGTTGCATTATTTAAAATAATAATACAATTTTTAATTTATGTAGGTATTGATATCGTAATGTCGTAATAAGAATTTGGATTGATAAATTTTAATAAATTTATATTTTGTTAAAACCAATTCAAAACTTAGAGTTTTTAATATTTAATTAAATTTGAAGAGCTTGTGGTTCTTTAATAATCGGACAATAAATCTAAATCTAGGTTATCAAGGGACTTTATAGTAATTTCTTTGACAGGAAAAAATTTAAAAAGAAGTAAACTTATGATATTTTTTAAAGTAGATTTCCCAACATAACATTTCTTCAAGCCCGAGGATATTTTTCTATGATTACTATATAATTTGTATTTTAAAAGATAAACTGTATTTACAACTTACCGCTTGTAATATTGTCTCCTTTATTTTGGATTTAGAAAATCACTATAAAGCCAGTGATGCAGTAGTCACGGTCACAGTTTCGTAATTTTATTTCAATCAATCAAATTTGAACACTTTTGAAACACTAAGGGGGTGGTATTCGAAGGATTTCGCCCCTTTATTCTATTTGTTTTGTGAGGGTTTTCTTTATTTTGTGTGTGTGTGTACGAATGATGAGACTTCTTGTTTTAGCACTTTTCCTTCTGGTTTAGCCGATTTGGAATTTAGTTTGGATTTTCAACACTGCACAACAACAACTGCAACAAGAACAACAACGATGGTAATGAGGAAGGGCGAAAGCGAAAAGAAAACAACAACGCCAATTTCTTGGCTTCTTGCATTTTCCAAGAAGCGTGAAAGCAAAACGAAAACGAAGAGGCAATAGAGAAGCGCGCTGCACTTTTCGTGTGTTTTCTTTTATTTTCCGCTCGGGTTTTTTTCGCAGCTCGTTTCGTGTTCTGGTTTTTCTGATTCTGATTGTGTGAATCTGGTTCTGAGCGAATTTCGTTTTTATTAATAAAATGCACAACTTCCGTTATTAATTTTGCAACGACAACAATTGCTGCATGCGAGTGTCGCTTTATTTGCTTCTATGGCTGTGTGTGTGGCTGTTTGAGTGCGACAGCCGCTGACAGACGTAAGGCAGGAGAAAAAAAACAAGAGCAACAATAACAACAAAGTGACAAGTGATGAGCGAAAAAGAAAAAAACAAAAAATTATATGATGGGGCAGAGTGGGTGGCGGTGGGCGGGGAAATCGGATCGAATGGTGACTTCTTGTCGCCCCCGCTTTGACAACCTGTCCGCTTTTCCGCCGCCACGCTCTTTCGCCCGACTTCGCTCCTGTGCACGCGACTCGCGCTATCCCGCTCTTACGTTGCGGTTTTTTTTCGCTGCATTCATTCATAAAAATTCAGGTTGTAAAAAAAGAGCAAAAAAGTCGAAAAGGCAACGGATTTTATTTATTTATTTATGCCAATTTGCCGACGCTCTGCTGTTATTGAATGCAGTTCTTGTTGTTTCATTCTTATTTTTATTTTGCCTTAATTCTGTGAATAGAACTTTAAACAAAGGTTTCTAAGCGTTTTGTTTTAATGTTTTGCACAGTTATTAATTTTAAATTCTGGAATTTGTAGAGAAATTAACAACGGATGTTTGTGGCAATTTATTGAAAGCTATTTGCACAGTTTCTTAATTTTAGGCCAATTTATGTGTGCTTGGAGTTTTTAAGTAACTAAATGTTTATTCATTTCTTAGAATAACACAATTTATTTTAATTTATAATTGGTTGTAAATAACTATTCTTTGACAGTTTAAATTGTATTTTTATTCGGTGTTTTTAGTTGTTTTATTAACTTTATTTAGTTCTTAATTCATTTTATTGTTCTCGTTTTCCGTTAATAAATATTTATTTTATTTTAGTTATTTAATTATTTGTATCTTTTGTATTTATAATGTTTTGTAGTTTTTATTTTAATTAAGTTACTTAATAGTTCACGTTTTCCTTTTTGGTTTCCTGATATCTTGTTTATTTTTGTTTTTATTTTAGTATTTCATGTTCTTCTTTATTTTTATTTTTATTTTGTTCACTAATGCTTAGCACAATAAAGTCTCATAAAAACCAAAACAAAGTGTCAAAAACACTGAAATAAGCCAAATTAGCCGCACTTGAACTACGACACTTGCTGCCCGTCTGATTTCTGAAATTGTACTGAAACTGAGTCTTCGGACCTGAAAATGAATCTTACTGCGAGTAATAAGAATT